>QKQZ01046544.1:0-28109 GCA_003595255.1 Solenopsis fugax
TCAAGAGGGCATATATAATTATTTTTATTAATATTTCAGGAATATTATTTAGTATTAAATAATATTACAAGCTTATAGAGAATTATTTATTTAATCTATTATATAATTATACTAGACAAAACAGGCGCGCGCTACAAAACTTTTATGGTATTACATAATTTTATACAAATTACAAATTTAATATTACACTGTTAACCCCTCAATACACATAGTCAAAATCATAGAACTTATAGTAATGGAAGGGGAATAGTCTACTCTGACAATAGGTGGAGAGTGTGAGCAACATCTGAGAGACAGAAGATATATTTCTGTCCTGCTCAGGGACTTTTCTTCTCTCTGCGCATGTGCCAAGTGAGAAAAAAATGAAAAATGAATTTTGACACGAAGTGTGGTCATGCGCAGAGAGAAGAAAAGTCCCTGAGAAGGACAGAAAGATATAGTTCTGTCCTTTACATCTTGCTCACAGTTCGTTGGCCGTATTCTCCTTCCATTACTATAAGTTCTATGGTCAAAATACGCGATCTCCGCGATGACAGCCGTTCCCGAAGTAAGCGCTGAATGAGAACCAATCAGCACATCGACAGAGCGACAATACATTTCGAGAAATGGAGTATTGATGCAATATATTTTTTCAGATAGGAATCGCGCATTTTTTCTATGCTGCAGATAATAATTTTACATCAATATTAATAAAATGGGAGAAAAAATAATGTAATATTATTTTATTTTATCTTATTTATTACTATAGCTATACTGTCATATTTACCAATCGTTATTGTTTTCTTTAATCGAACAATTATCTGCCCCTTTTTCCAATAGTGAATCCTGTTCCACAACATTTAAACTTACACCATTATTTTTGTTTAGACCATCGATAAACGTCAGTTTTTTCGTTATTGGAACAGGTTCGTTGAAAATTTTTATGCTGCTACCAAGATGGATACTATCCGTGCTTTTTGCTGTAAAAAAGACATACATACTATTTTTATAATATCTAATTAAAAATCCGAATTTGTCGCATCTGTAAATTAGCTTAAACGATATGATGGCACAGTTACATGAATTGCACCACGGATATATCGGACCCCTGCGATCGTCATATAAATTTGTCTTTGATGTCCCGTTCATCACTGACATTTCGGTGTCGTAATTTGGGTCGTATGATACTGAAATACGATATTTATGTACTTAGAGCCGCTTTATTTCAATTCAATTAATTATTAACTTTCAGTTTACTTATTATTAATTAATATGTTACAATTAAGTCGGTTCACACTTCCGTCTGTAGAAATCTGTCGAGCCAAAGGCGTATCGAATCCATAAATACTTCCAATCTCGACATCGTGATCGATGCTGGATATTGTTGTTTTTCTTTTTCGCTGATAATTATTTAGCGTCAGCATCGATGATTGTATATTTGTTTCATCTTCTTCGTAATGATTCGATGCGTCTGTAAGTAATTCCACGTTTCTAAGAGTGTATCATGCATATACAGCCTTGGCCAAAAGTATTAGGCACTTATATTTTTTAACTATTTTTAACTGGAGAAACTTTTAACAGAAATTAAAATGTGAGTTATCCTTTGTTTAATGTCGATAACCAATAGAAACAATGAAGATAAAAGAATTTCAGATAAATGAGAAAAAGATAGGTGCTAATATTTTTGGCCAAGGTTGTTTGTATTTTTGATTAGTAAATACCTTGTTTATCATTAACATCAGTCAAAACCTTAGGATTTTCAGTGACTGTTTCTAAACAGAGGGGCGCATTTTTCATGTGCCATTTAACCGGTTGTAGCAGCATTACAGCTATCATCGAGTGAAAACTGTAAGCGCCAAGTATCAAGACAGTACCCTGTTTAATATTACATTTTTGTTTACTACATATTGTTTAATAAGATTTACAATAATCTTTATAATTTATAATAGTTATAAATAGTTACAACTCTCGAAAAGTAGATTGGGGTCAAAGAAATACGTTTCTATTAAAAGCCTTATTGATGTTATAGATCGACAATGCGTAAAAAGAAAATCGCGTTTAATGTTAGCTATAAATTGTACAATTAGTTATAGAAAATAAACAGACGTTCCATCGTCTGACCCACATCGATAAGCGCTTGTATAGTATTATATGTTACTTTACGATCGGCAACATTCGCGGTAGGAGATGCCTCTTCTAGCGAGATATTTACGTATGAATGTACAAACTATATTTTCTATCTGGCAGACATTATCTCTGCACGTTCCAATGTTTTCACTTGATATAATCATCTCGTGGAGTATATTAAAGAACTTTAAAGCTTTTCGATTTGCTTATTCTCTGTTTGCTAAATTTTCTTCATTTTTATCAAATGTAACTAGTACCTGAACACCGTAAAACGAAAGTAAGAAGGATGCTACTTGAGGCATAAGGATTGGACCTATTCCTGTGAGGGTCATTGCCATGCCTACAGCTCGTCCTCGTTTCTTATTAAAATAAGAATTGGTCGCCAGAGAAAATCCAGACATCGTCATAGTCAGGCCAATAGCTAGATACGAAATTTATAAATAATTTGTAACACAAATGTATATGTGCATTAAAAATATTGCAAAATGTTTGATGTTTAATGAAAAAAATTTTTATCTTAATAATAATCATTTTGTTTAATTAATTTGCATAAAGAGTATTTGATGTTTATAACTGTAATAGGTAATTGAATATATTCTATATTCTCTGTTAATAATTGTAATATAAAACATTATTAATTATGCCTGACGAATGATTCTGCTTTACTCACAGGCTAGTACTCCATAAGAAATTATAATAAGAGTAAAGCTATTGGCGAATGCTGTCAATGTTACACCAAGTGTGAACATTATACTTCCAGTCATCGCCACTTTTCTATAACCGTAAATCTTCAAGAGTGGCCCATTGATTAAGCCGAGTATCATACCAAATGCCAAATTTACATTGATTATAACTGACGTATCGGTCGCATTCAGATTAAGTGCGGCGAAAGAATCTTTAAATATCAATCCGAATCCTTGTATAATCGGGATGGTTGATAGCTATAACATTTTTATTCGGATTAGCCTCGGTTTTCACAGTAAAATTACGGTATTTTGACAAATGTTGACATGTTTTGATACATTTCATATGTTTATATTCAGATAAGATGTTTATGATAACTTACGCCATTCAGTGCTGCAGCTACGACAATCATCCATCCCCATCCCCCATCCGGTGGCACCTTGTTAATCATTTTATAATTGAAAAAATCCAGTTATGTAAAAAATTCAATGTATTGAGCATTAATTGTTTGAAAATAATATAAATATCACGTCTAACACTAAAAATTCACTTCATTAAATAAATATTTGCACGGAGCCTTCTTATGCACGTCCGTTGTTGTTGAATTATCTTTTACTTAACAATTGCTTGCAAACGGCACACTAAAATATTAAACATGAAAGTCATTTCTTGGATTAATCATTCTATAATAATAATGATTTTATGTAATAGTAGTGACTTGCAGCTTTCGATGATGTCAGTTGGTGATCAGTCTTATCTGCATCGATTGATACCGCGATTATTCGAATTGATACATTGATAATTCCACTCGCGAATACGTATCATCTGCAATATTAAATTGATCTTATATTCGCGGTAAGCAATTTTATAAACCTCTATTTACTATTATAATATTACCTTTGATAAAAGTTTGCAATTATGTTTTTGATATATATTTATATATTATATATTTAATAATTGTAAGAGACACACAGAAAAATTGTACTTTTTGTATCTCTCTCTTTTTCTTTATCTCTTTCTCTGTTACAAAATATTACACAACATAACTATTACACCATTTCAGTATTTCTTTATTTCTGTGAACTGACTCACAGATTTAAATGGTTTAACTATTTAATAATCTGATAATTACAACACACATAAGTAAATAGCACAAAATTTAACATATCGTTTTAGCCCGATCTAGCCTGATTATAGTGTTGCGTCTCGCAAAATGATAAAAGCTATACTGACGTTGAACATTTTCATAAACGATAAGAAAGTATTTAAGCTGACAGTTAATCTAATCTGATGACTTTAGTTCATGGATGTTCAAACCATTATCAGAGCACAATAAAAGAAGATTGTTAAATTAAAACTAAATAGCAAATGTCTTTGTAGAAATGTCATTGCTGTAAAATGGATATATACGTATAAGCTGTATACTGTAACCTTTTATATTATTATAATTAAGTTACAACTTAAATTGCATAAAATTTCTCTCGTTTTTTCTGTACTTAAAAACACATATAAAAATATATGATATACGCAAAATTTGAAATACACTTAGGTACAGTAAGTAAATCTTGTCGGATTGGTATAACAGCACAGCAAGATTTGCTCGAGGAAGAGGTGAGAAGAGAAAGAAAAGTAGTAGAGAAATTGATTATATTAAGTGATAGATTGCTTAATGATTGATGTATTGAAAGATATGCGAATATATTTGTATTCAAGGTTGAGAAGTAATGCTATGTTGTAACGCCGTTATAATTATCGTAATTTTTTTGGTAGCGATTGTTGCTTTTTTCTGTCTGCAGTAGTAATGGTCGTTACATTTTTATGAAAAATTTGTGAATTAAGCCATTATTTTATTATTGTTTTATTTTTCTATTATTTTCGTGTCCGTTCCATAGATTTGCATACCTTTTTAGAGTTCAAATACATATATTAATAGGTGTAAAGATTAATGATTAAAAAAATGTGATTATAAATTTCATTAACATTTTATATTTTAAGTATAGAAAAATATTTTATACTTTATATTTTAAATTCAATTTGATATTCGATGCCATTATCAATAAGAAGTTAGATACCGAAGTTGGACACCAAAATTTTTGATGGTACATTTTTAGTTTTCAGAATGCTTAAAATAAAATGAGATAGATTCATCTATTACGTTTTATAGTAGCATCTGTTTTTATTCTATCTTATGTAAGTAAAAGTGATCAATTGGTATTTTCATAAAATTATCAATTTTATAGAATTATCAGAAACTTTAAAAAAAGAAATTTAAAAAATTGAATATTAAATTACATCTATTAATAATTTTATAAAATCAAAGTGATTAATGTATCATATGATTATTTTTATGATTTGACGTAAATGTATAAACTATGAGTCTTTATTTCTTCAATTAGCTAAGAAACTCATATCATTATCAGTATTAATAAAGTACAATAATTAGTTTTTGAGAAATAAGGGCGTGTCACTTTAAAAAACCTAGGTTAGTGTTGGCAATTTTTCTCTAATAATTCCTCTATACATTATTCGCAGAAACATTTCATAGAATTACCACATTAATTTCTTAGTAAAAAAGTATATATTTTATAACATATCAAAATATTTTATTTTCGCCGATGTTTCAATCGTAAGTTGGAAATATTTAACTGTAAATTAATCAATTACATATTTTCACAAGTAGTTTTTTATTCCTCTGACGGATTTTGTTGATTCAACTTTAGAGTATTCCTCCCGGGAGTCCATAATCCACTTATCGACCACAAAAAGACGCAGGATAGGCTGAGAAAGGATGTGAAATAAAGCGCACCCACGTAACTATTTGTTGCATCGTGTACCAAACCTGAAAAAATATTTAATTTCAATAAAAATAGATGACAATAATGATATCTCCTTGTTAAACATTCGAAAAATTTACGAGCTGCTTTTATTGTACATTAAAAATTCCTCTTTACCGATAATTGGTCCCACGCTGATAGACAGGATGCCATTACAAACCATCTGAATACCGGATGCAGCCGGCAACCTCCCCAATGGTACGTAATCGGGAATGATTAGAGCTTGGAAGACAGCTTTGGTTCCCTTTGCCAGTCCGACAATGAGAGCTACTCCGATCACAATGACGTAGGTATCACCCCATGTCGATAGAACTATCAAGAAGCTAACATGAGAATTGACTTTATACAGAAGTTTACATAAGACATCGGGAATGCGAAGATCAATAAGAGTAGGTGAATGGATAAATACATCATATTGTTAATCAAATAATATTAAAAGTATGTTATATTATATTAAAATACATTGTAATATCCAGATATGTAGCGACAGTCATGAAATTAATTGCCCGGATACAAGAAGTTCATTTTATACAAATTCAACAAATATAATTTTTTAGGGAAAACTCAATTGCAAATGAAAACCCTTATCTATGATGCATTACTATCAAAACATACTTGTGTTCAAATTGAAAAGATTCATGCCCTGATGTTAACAAAATGAGATCGTAAGATGTACATATTTAAATGAAATTAAAGCAGCGTGATGATTCTACTTTATCTCTTTTTCATTTAAGTCTAAAAATATCTATAAAATATGTATGGTGAAATTGCAGACAAATAATATTAAATATATAAACAAGATAATCTTATTATACAGTCACAAAATTAATAAGCAGACGTAAGATATTGGGAGTTTATTTTATGTTACAAATTAATGCATATTTTTATTGAAAATGCAAGAGTTTTCACTTCCAATCGAATTTTCTCTAAAAAAAGATTATAATATTTAATAGAATTTGTAGCATAAAATAATCTCCTATATCCTGCGTCCGGACAATTAGTTTTATGACTGTAAATAACATTTAGTTTGATAATTGTTATGGTGAATAATTGTTAAATATTACGATCAATGATTTGCGGATGGTATCGATTATCATACGATATGCACTTAATCACAGCTAATCAACCCACCCCAAATATCACTTCTTGAAGCGATTCCTCGTGTTCGTATACTTTATGTTGCGGTACGTACTAGTCCTTCCGAGGATTGATCCCAACAGGGATATCACATAAAGATTTCTGCAGGTCCAGCCGGTTTTTTGCGCCAACAACGGTACGCAAAGACGTCCTGTAATGTCCGCGGCAGCTTGAATCGACATCACTGTAGCTATCGATGTTCTTTCAAGGTTCGCCAATTCGACCAGGACGAAAGGTATCGTTGCGTTGAAATTCGTTTCGGCCACCAACGAGACACCCATACCTATTTTTGAGGCATGTGTTATATGTATTTTTTAAAATTTTAACTTTATTTCGGCAAAACCTGTGGATTTAGATGTTCGTAATCTACCTAGAACTATCGCTACATAACGATTATCACGAAGAAGATCGAGATCCATGTTAGCAATAATTTTTCTAAGGAACGAAGTCCGTCTACTTTCTTTCACTTTTGTTTCTTTATTCTCTGGACGATGATACAGACTTTCATCTTCAACGATTTCTTCACTTGATAACCGGCATTGAACGGCATTATTTTCTACATTTGCTTCATTATCATGATTATCAGCACGTGAATTTTCCTCTTTCGATATATCGGTAGTTTTGTCTACCAGAACAATCTGTTAAAAATGGGAGAAGAAAAAGAGCCTTCCAAATTTAATCTACATTTCGCATATTATTGGTGTGACAATGGGGTGACTGAAATATATAAAATGAAAAATGGAGAAACAATCGATATAAGATTACGCTTTTTCTCACGTACCTTTAACTCACCTCTTTCTCCTTTTCAAACGGTCTTAACAGAGACGCACCAACAAGAGAATGCAAGGCGATTCCAGCAAGAATCAGGAGAGTGCCTGTCGTGGCAAAATTCTCGAGAAGTACATCTATCAAAAGGGGCATTAAGATTGGACCCAGACCGGTCAATGTAACTGAAAAACCCATAGCTACGTTGCGTTTCTTGCGGAAATATGTGTTTAGTGCTAATGTTGTCGCTGGAAAAATAATTCCTTGGCCAATTCCTGTTAAACATACATCGTTTGAAATTAATATTGTCATTTTCTTAAAACAGAGCAATATCTTTAATATCGACATATCACTTCGTTTTTGGATTGTATTTCTTAAACAAAAACTAAAAATAAAATTTTAAGACATAAATACAAACTAGAAAGTGTCTTCTCTAAAATGATATATCAGTATAAATAAAATTAAATATAAATAAAGTAAAATGTTCTTCCGAGAAATAAAGGGATGTCGCTTTAAGAGATCTATGTCAGTATTGGCAATTTTCCTGTAATAGTGCAGTTAATATAATAATAGAAGCTGAGAACTCTCTCAATTATAAAGTAATCTTGGAGATCCACGAGACTACAATTACATTATTGCCTATTCTAGTAATTGAATTTATTGGAGCGCGGATGAGAGCTATAACGTTGAGTGCCACTAAACGTCGAATAAAACTCAAAGTTGAGGAAAAAATTGAATTATATTCAGAGAAATATTTATTAAAAAGCTGTATCTATAAATAAAAAATACTATTTAAAATAAATATTTCTTACGTAGTAAATGAAAGAAAAAAAACAAGTATCTACTATTTAACATTTATATATACATTTACTTGAAAAGTATTTATTTTACATTTTAATATATCACACATTGATAAATGTGTTTCCTCAATTTTTTATTGTTTATTTATTATTTCTTAAAAGTACAAAATAAAAAATAAAATTTAAAAAATCGATATGTTTTATATAGATGTAATTAAAAAGAGATTTCTATAAATATATTTTAAAATAAATTCACTTCTTATTATCTAGTTATCTAGTTATCTGGTAACAAAAACAGATTTTATTTATATATTCATGTCCTTTTTTATTTTTATTTTATTTTTGATTGTTTTAAAAAGTAGAAAATAATAAATAAATAATGATAGAGACAATTGATTTATTCATAATGTATTAAAATGGGAAATAAAGATTATCTTATTTCAAGTAAATATATATGTAAATGTTAAATATTATTTGCTTTTTATATCTGTTACGCAAAGTATTCATTTCAAATAGTGCTTTTATAATTATAGATATTATCTTTAAATAAATATTGCTATTGCTATTTTTTATTTCAATTATTTTCCCCAGTATAATAAAAATAACGTTGTAGCAATGCTCTGAAGGTGCCTCCACTTTGTGTGCGTATACTATTATTGTCCTACTCTTTATGAGAGTCTAATTTAGTCTCTCTTCAGTGGTGCTCAACTCAAACAATCAAACGGCTCATCATGATACGACTTCCATTCAGGCTTTAGTATTCTATAGCGTGAATTATTTACCAATGATAACGCAATAAGTGATAATAAGCATCGGTAGAGACACGGCAAAGGCAGCGGCGCTGATTCCGAGGACAACTGTTAGACAGCCGAAATATGCAACTTGACGAAAGGCGAATCTCTTCATCATTGGGCCACTTATCAGGCCGAGACTACATGTTATTGTCCCATTAAGATGGAGAATTAGACTCGTTTGCATCGCGGTAATGCCAAGACTTGTAAAACGTTCCGCGAAGATAAGGCCGAAGCATTGCTGGACGGGAAGCACGGCTAGCTGAAGGAAATTACAAATAATCACATGAAAATGTATCGAAATTTTGCAAAATATTCGTATTTTTTTAGAATATTGTTTGTTTATAAAACTTTCCAGATGAGAAAAATTATAATTTTTTAAAGAAATAAAAAATGTGAATTTTATAAAAATTATAAAATGTCTAATTTTTATTCATGCAGGATTTTATGTCAGAAAATGAAACATTATATGTACCAAATTTAATTAAATTATCAAGAATACTACATTGACAGCATGTATTTAGAAATCCTCAATCTTGAAAATTTTTTTTCAGTTTTTAATCTATATTTCGTTAGAAAAAGTTTTAAATTATTGAAAAAAAATCTCGATTAAAATTAAAATAGGAGACTACAATACATTATAATAACAGAATTAATCAAAACAGAAATAATCAAGATCAAAGATGAGTCAGTTAAGTTGAAAAATGATAAAATATAATCTATAATCTCAAATTTTACATTGTGAGAACAAATTTAAGAACACAGGCGTTTCAGACTCTTTTCTCAGCGTGAAACAATAATACTCTCACGACAAATCAATGATTAAACGAATAAATTATAATAAATGAGTTAAAATTTTGTAACAGATAAATAGATAATATAAAACGGCGCTGACATACGGTATACATAATCGTTAAATTATCATCAAAGTCCGATTTTTACTTTTATGCTTGCATCGCCCAAACAAGAAATGTTTCGAAAGAAAAACATCTCATTTCATTGGGAACTTTTTTCTTCCTATATTAGTCAATGTTCTTTGGCTGGCTTGTTTTTGACCTTGATTATTGGGTGAATCTGAGCTATCCTGGATCTTGATTATTGTTTTCATTTCTGCGTTTGCAGAAGCGTTTACATCGAGCTTGAAATCAAGTATTTTATTAGGAATTAATCACGTCGAAGTTTTAAAGGTAATCGTGACAAAGAAAGACTTACATTGATAACAGTCACGCCGACGACAATCGCCCATGCCCAGCCCCGATCTATTGCGCCACGTGCCATTCTATCAGTCATATCAATTACTATTTTTGCAATCGTTTCATGAGAATATTCGTTCCTAGAGATTTTCAGTTGTATTCGGTGTTCGTATCATCGGCAGACTGTAAACGTAATCGTCCGGACAACGTACAATCTCAAACTTAAATCGGACAAGTGATAAGATACGCGCAGTAGATAAAGCCCTTCTCATTTCGATTCAGCTCCTCTCTGCATATTATGTATTTGCATATTATTTATGTGTATGTATGAATTATACGTTTTCTTTTATTAGAAGCAGCTGCATTTACACTTTTTATCGTAATAATTGCGACGTATGTATAATGCTTAATAATAAGAACGACCTTCATCAATTGACTCTCCATTATAATTAATTAATTATATAGTTAGTGAAAAATAGAAAATAGAATAATGACTTAGATAATAGATAAGATATTAAAATTATATATAAACGTTCTACTGATAAAATTTTTTATTGATGAAACTTTCTTGCATAAGTCTTAACATTTTCTGAAAGTTTACTCTACTTGACAACAAGATTGATCATGTTTCTAATTATTTGTGTCTCTTATGTCCATTTCCATCAATGTAGATTAATTATTTTGGTTTCAGTTTAACTTGCTTTTTATCTATTTTTAATTCTTAGAACTAAAAAAAAAAAGATAAAAAGTTAAACCGAGATCAAAGATAATCTACATTGGTGGAATTAAAGTTAGAGATTTATAAAGATTAAAATAAAGTGGCAAAAACAAGCGCCGGCTTAATCAGTTAATTATTTAAACAGAAATAGTTATTTGCAGTTACATGTTCTTCTGTTTACTCTTCATCAACGCCTTAGCTTCTTATCTGTACTAATGACTCACAATCAATCGTTTTCCTTGCTCGTAAACTGTTTATTTCGCAATTAAGCAAAGATGTTTAAGCCAAGTCTCTGCGTTGGCAAGCAGTTATCGGAATATATTATTTTATATTAAGTACGGAAAATTTTTCAACGTCGCAAAATAATATCACATTTTAATAATATCAACGTAACACTCACAGGTGTCAATTACGAAAAGTCATTTAAATGTCGAACAGAACTGTTTAAGAAATTCTCTGACATGAATGTTTGACACATAAAGCCAGAGAAGATATGCTCTGACACGAACTGCGGACGATCCGAGACTGGCCGAAGAGGAGGAAGCGCAACAAAACCGGCTCCGTTACTTCAAGACGCGATCTCTCGTAACGTTTTTATTCGAGTCTGAACAGACGCGCGTGTGCAGTCGCGGAGAATTAAATTTAGAATCGCTTTTATGCACTCAATGCAAATTAATAAACGTGCCTCATTATCTTACGTAAGTGCAACGACACGAGTGATGACTTAAGCTGTATCATATTTGTGCTAAATTAAGCGCGATGCAGTCGCACTTTAACGAAGCACTTTGTTTCAATTTGATATACACGGTAAGAATAATTTTATTGCAGCATGTAAAAAGTTGTATGATTCAATAAAAATTTTTTGCCAGATACAGATTTGAAAATATTTGAATTGGACTATCAAAATTATTTTATTTTATTTTTAGTTTTTTAATAAAATTATTGTGATCCAAAGTACGCAGTATTATCATATTATGACAAAATAGTTTTGATAATTTATTGAAACTATTTTGTATATAATATTTGAAAAAAAAAGATTTTTTCAATGCAATATGTATATTGCATAAACGTACAATATGTGTCTACGTGTGCGTGCACGCGTGCGTGTTTGTGTGCGTATAAATATAATACATAGGATGCATACACAATATATATACATAATATATACATACCGTATCTTTGAAAATATTACAATTAAGCAAATTTTTATAATTCATATAAAAAAACTTTTCGACTTCCTTATCAGTTTCATTCATCATGAACTATTCCACGCTCTTAAAATGATATTGATAAGTGGACGAAATTTTTCAGTTTATTACAATATTAAGTATCAATTTATTTTATTCAAACAACGCTTAAATTTATTGCTTGAAATATCATAACTTTTTGCAGTATTACCATTTTATCTAGTAAAATTTTTTGTGATTATTGTCAAAAGTTCTTCTTCTTCTGTGTAAAAATATTTTTTTTAAAGAAGCATAAACAGATATAAAAATAAATATGGATTACAGAAATATGGATATAAAAATTCATCAAACTTATTTAACTTGATAATCTTTTTGCGTAATTTCTTTTTAAGAAAACAGTGATCAGATTTTTTTATCTGTGTACAAAATGATAATTAATTTGACAAGGAAGTTTAATGGATAAACAGAAGAGAAATGAGTTTGTTGCACTTGTAAAAATACAAAATTGCATCTACAGTAGATAAGATATCAGTGCATTGGAAAGAACAAATTATGAAATCATTGAAAATGTACTTTGAGCCAATACACGAGGATTATTTTTTTTTAACAGGAAAACAATCTTGTGACAGAAATTTTTACGCGTGTCTGATGGTCATTTTACAATTCTTAGTTCACTAATTACGAGAATATTATGAGAATTATTAAATAAAAAAAAATTATTTTTTAAAAATGAATAATTTATTTGATCGATATTCGTACTATACTAAAATTAGTAAAAAAATGACATGCTTGATAAAATACATTAAATTATTCTACTCGATTACTAAATTAAATTTAAAATATTATTCTACTACGTGTCGTTGTAATTTCTTAACTATGGCAAATTGTCTACAAAAGATGGTATGTAAAAACTCAATGCTCCATATGACAAATGTGACAAGTATCAAGGCGGTCATCACGTGAATACAAATCTTGTAGCTATTGCTGACATCTCTGATGTATCCTTTTTTAACAGAAAATAAAAACCAAGATTTAATTTACATGTTATTATTTTAATAAATATATAAAAATATTATTTCATATCATTTAAGAACATACCGATTAAGGGACTCATGGTGACTACGCATAAGCCTTTAAAAACCATAAATATTCCAAATGCACTTGGTAGCTTCTTTAAAGTACAACACTCGGATATGCAGAGATTTAAATTCACCAATGTAGCGCCCCGCAAAAATCCAGCGACTACAAGTACAGCAATCAATGATGTCTTTTCTGATTGTTCCGCCAATACTATGTAAAAAAAAAATTTTTAATTTTTCTTAATTCATAACTTCTTATAAAATTACATTTTGTATTAAAGTTTCCATTATTAAGACACAATAGATAAATATCTATATTTAATTCATTAAGAAAAATTGTTATAAGAATTATGTATTAAATATATCTAATTAAATAAATAAATATCTAATTAAATAAACTGTTTTTTAATAAATAAAATAATAGCTTTAATAAATAATAACTTCTTTTTAATGAATAATAGCTCTTTTAAACTTATGAGAGAATTACTGGAGCGTGTGATTCCGACGAGGAGACAAGAAATCCAAAAAATCATGCGCTTTTTCCATCCGAATTTGTCAAATAATGTCGGTAGCAGCAGCCTAGCGAGGATGTCGGTGAATGCAGTCAGGGACAGACAAAAGGCTACCTCTGCTTTCGTCATGCCTGTCGATCGTCAAGTTCCTACGAGCAGTTTATGTAACTCACGAGCAGTGCCGTAGCGAGGATGTTTGCTGAGATCGATGTCTTTCGATCATTGAAGTCCCTATAATATTGCTCTAAACAGATTTGTACGCGACGCGAATGACTTTCAATATTTCCATGTTTAGAACACACGGGAGCTCTTTCAACAATGTAATAGACATCCTTTAGCTACGGTACTGATTACGCTACGCATTTAAAAGTTCAAGTTCTAATATTTAAATTTTTCTCACCGATATCTGAGAGAAAGAAAGGAGTCATCAATTTAAAGTTTGATTCAGCCACATAAAAGAAGCTGCAACCTAAAGTGACATTTAAGTACGTGGAATTTTTAAGAAGATCCAAATCAAAAGTCGTTTTCATCTTCTGTAAGAACGATTCCTTCTTCTCAGGTGAGATTGATCCATTTTCCACATTTTGATTTTCAGTCCACATTGATCCATTTGACATCTTCCGTGCTTTAGTAGGATTCGGTCTCATTAATAAAGCTTCACTCTCTCGCTTTTCATTGGACTTTTTCTAAGAAAATTGTATATCCTATTAGATTTTGCTTCCCTTTTCTTAATAATTTAATATAAAAGTTCGAAGTACCAAAAATTCTGAACTACGTGACGATTCAATTCTTTGTAAACTAATTACTTTTACTGGCGGTGGTATCGATTGTGGTTGTTCTTTAAGGGGACGTAACAAACACGATCCCACCACAGAATGTAGTGCCCATCCTCCGGCTATAAGCGTCGTACCGCGAAATCCGTATATGTCCAGCAACATATGTATTAACTGCACAAATAATTTGTTAGTTACAAAAGATATTTTTCTTTTTACAATTATATCACTTACTAATGGTACGAGCATCATTCCTAATGCGGTTCCCGCCATGGAAAAGCCCACTGCTTGTCCGCGTTTTTTGTTAAAAAACGTATTCAATGAGACGAAGGAGCAAGCCATGGCAAGGCCAGTACCTATACCTATAAAATAAATTACAGTTAGAAAACATTGAAATAGTAAAAAAAAGTTTTTTATCAAGCAAAATTATATGATTTTGTTTGTAATAATAGATTCTGCGTGTACCTCCTAATACACTGTAGCTGCAAATAATATATAGCATACTATTCGCTTGCGATGTAATTATTAAACCACTGCAGCTCAGTAAAGAACCAAAAAATGCGACTTGTCGGTAAGAATACTTTTTCAGTAATGGTCCGATTAAGAAACCTGTAAATTTGTATATAATTGCTTCGAGTAAATAATTTCCACTTTTAAGATTCTATAATTACAAGATCTCTTTCGCATTGCAGAAATTGCAGTTACCTGAAAAATTGACAATGGCATCTAAGATGCTCATTATAACTGATGTTCCTGTAGAGTCAACATTGAGATCCTTCAACAGATCTTTGAAAAGCAGTCCGAAGGATGGATCCAAGGATCGCAAAGAGAGCTGCAATTTAAGTCATTATTAGAAATAGAAATAATAAGTAAATAATATTATCTGTTTCGTAGGGCGAAAATTCAAAAAATTGCACAGGCTTAATTTTCACTCTACAGGAATGAATTATTATTCTTATTAGAGTAACGTTTCACTCTATGAGATTTAAAGAGTATAATTATTATTAATGCAAAGATGACCTTTTATAAAACACGGTTTTGTTTTTACCATCTATATTTATCAACATCAATAAATATACACGAAACTTTGAAGGACATTTAATAGCTACTCTCAATCAGTAGACAATATTTATTTAAATGTTTCTTAAATATTTATTCTTTATTATAACGTTTTTTAAATATTTTAAAAAAATTTAAAGGACATTGTCTACTGATTGGATAATAGTGTATAAAAATAAAAATAATTTTGTGAGAGAAATATAAATTTCAAAAATAATTATCTCTACTGTTTTTCATATTGCTCATATGTTTTTAATTATGAATGTTAATTTAGAATTCAATTTTATATACAATAATAATAATTCTGTTAACGTTTACCGTAATTAGACTGCTACCAAGACACACGAACCAGCCATAGCCACCATCAAGAGCTTGTTTTTTAGTATCATTTTTCTTGTTTTCTGTCATTATCCACGAGAGCGATCAATGTGGCTTACCGCAAACTATTACCGTTGAAAAGTATTATCGAGAGTTAACCTGTCAGCGATCTTCACATTGTCACATGAGCGCTTTGTAATGATGCCAACACTGCTCATGAAACGCTTGTCCACTACTGTTTGGCTTTCTGTTTAAGACTAAGCGAATATTCGAATAGTGTGTTATTTACTTCTCTTTACCCACTTCTGGCGTTGTGGAAAAATACGTAGGTCAAGTAGAGGATTTAAAATGATGGTCACGTTCGTGTGTAGTCGATCAAATTATATACTTAAAAGTCTACAAAGCAATGAATAATATTAAACTGTATTATATAATATACATGTTACGCAACAATAGGATCAAATTATTTTGGCATTCAACAAGTGGAAAGAGTCACATGACACGGAAGGCGATTCGGCTTTGGCGAACATAATGAACGAAGAAAATCTATTGTATTGTGTCACATGTTTGATGGAAAAGTACACGTGATTTGTGACTTGTGTATTTGCTCTAATATCGATAAGATATCTTTAGTTGCAAGTAAGATACATATTACATTCGCGCTCTTTATTTTCCAATACTATCTAGATTAAAAGATAATATTACTTAGAGTAAAAGATATATGAAAGATTATATATTATTTGTATCAACAATTGTGTATAAGATTTATTGAACGAATAATAACGTAATAATTGTACATAAATAAGAATTATTTTATCTTATCGCTTATAAGTACGTGTTACAATGTAACAATTTTTTATATCTCTAGAAAACTATACTTTATAAGTTATTACTTAATGCAATAATATGTAAATAATAAGTACAATAAAAAACTTACCATTAATAACAAACAATTTTTTTTTCTAAAAGTTACTTCGCAAGAATCTCATTATTTTGTCTAGTTTCGTATGCACACACGTTTCACTTCTTTATTACACAGCATCACAAATGTTTCTGCGGTCCGTCAGAATGAGTCATTGGAGACGGCTGATATAATTGGCGAATAATTGTTAAGTCAGTGTCCAACTGTCCACACGTAAATCGGTTGCCACACTGGCCGACCTTCGTCGGTTGGACGTTTTATCGGTGTTATTATATATACCCACATTATATATACCCAGAGATAGCATTCACTGATAGGTATACGTTGGGCTTATATTCAAAACGTTACCTTTCAATCAATAAAACTGTTTAATAATTACAATACAGTTTTCATAACAGATTTCACAATAATTTTTACATAAAATATATAATGCGATAATTGTTTTTACATTGTAAACTTATTCGATAGAACCAATTATTATAATACAATAAAAATTAATCTTTAGCATTACTGACCACTGTGCTAATATATCGCAATCAATACTATAAATAGGATAGATAAATACCTTTATGTTTATGATATTTGCTGATATAAAGCAAATTGCGCCTCAATTTATGCAACCTCAACATATTCGACGTAAGCTGGGTGAACGTTGCTCAGGTCTAGTTTACTTACAAAGATAGTTTTTCTACAGATATAATACTGCTTTATATTTTATATAATAAAACTAGTTATATCTTTAAGTTAAATATTATGTTATATTATATTTTTTAAACTAGTAAGAAAATTGTAAAATAATTTTAAACGAGTTGATAAGTTAGTAATAATTTATGAGATTTAATAAAAATTAAAATTGTAATGTATCACATTGCAATAAAATTTATTATAAATATATTATATATTGTATATCTATATTATTGCATTTTTCTTAACATTATTAAATTTAAGCAGTTTAAAAGTTGTTTAAAAGATTTTATTTCGTGGACAAATAAAAAATAACGGCAAATACGAATCAAACGTGGATAGCGGTGCGCAATTTATATTTAAATATAGTTACATACATTATATATAATTAATAAAGAAACGTACGTTTTAATTCCGCTTTGAGCTCCTTATCGCATTAATATAAAGAAAACCGTCGGAGAAACCATAACAAGGGAGTCGAAAAAAGCCGCATTATACAGTGCCTCAATAATTAAAAATTAGTAATTCCCATCTCTTATTCAGCTGATAGGTGAGAGTCAATATTCAAAAATTGTTTGAAATTGGAAATCAGCCACCCAATTGTATGGTAAGGTTCCGTAGAATTACAAAATAAATGTAACTGTGACTGATAATAATTCCATTTCTAATATAAAAAATATCTAACGTTGTTAATTCTTTTTATGATGACTTGCCTCTACCATCAGTCAAACGTAAGGTGAGACATTAATAATGGATAGTAAAGATGATCATTTTGAGAATATTTCAGTCCCTAATCAATGTGACTGACAGTTTCTAACTTGTTGAAAAGCTAAAAAATTATAAATTAAATGAGAACTTTGTTTTGATTTTTACTGTCTTGCTTATTATTTCGCGATTGATTAGATGTTTAACTACGCAGCATATTTATTCTCTGTTAAATATTTTTCAAATTGACAATTAAGAATTTTTTCCATCTCGACTACAAGTTGAAAAAATTCTTAATTGTCAATTAAACATATTATTACACACACATACATACAATAGATTTACTCTAAATATATAAAAAATTAATTTGCGTTTTATTGCCATACTTAGAGTAAATCCATAGTATATTAAGATACTCATATTTATCGTTGGCTAATCAGATACAAAGAATGACGTCTCTTACTGTTGATTTCAATAATAGTTGATTAATTGGAGCATTTGTGTATTAGAGAGTGCATATGAGACATTTTTTGTTTACATTTTGCTTACATTCGCATCTTCTCTCTCCGTGCAATTCCGTAATTATGGATCCTACAGTGCTAATATTTCACTCTGGCCTAAGAATGGGTGTTTAATGTGATGACACTTCGTACGTAGATAAGAGAAGCCTCGAAATTGTTTCTGGCATACCCCGCTTAGTCGGAAACTGTCTACCTTCGATTATTGTGGAAGTGTATTGGATTCGTTAACGTTTGCTTTAAATTTATCTATCGTCATCCTGCTAGGTAAATACTTAAATCTTATCTTCAAATCCGGCGCAATGAAAATAGTAAAAATATTGTTTGATTTGATTAATCTGGCAAATGTTGAATGGAAGATCTGTTGTCAACAAATTACATGTAAATGATGCTAACGAGAATACAAATAATTTCATGTAAAAATATTTCTCTTGAAAAAATTATTATTGAATTATATTTGAATTATATCAATAAAACTTTTATTGCTCGAAAAATTTTTACTCTTGTATGACTACGAGAAAATCTATTCAATTAAATTAAATAAACTAATATTTTTAAAAATAATACTTTGTTTTCCATGAATAAATTATTTATCTCTATTCAAAATATTATTGTAACCAAACGAAAAATATCACTTTTTTTGTTATTTTAATGTCTCCTATTTTTAACAATAATTAAAGTAAAGTATATTCATATATAAATATTGTTTTACAATATTGATAATATTGATGATACTTGATCTTTTGTCAAATACTTTTTTTATTAAACTTTCTTATATTGTGAAAGTTGTGATGTGCTCTTTAAGGTGCTGAAATAAATCAGGGACGCGATTATCGCAATATGACGGTGACAGAAGTCAACGGCACGACAAATACACCTACTATCAAGAACGCCGTTGAAAATAAAAAGAAGAGTGCAGTTGTAAAGGTAGAAGAACTGATAAATCAAGAGGATGAAATTACTTTGGAAGATTTGGCGCCAGATGGTGGCTGGGGGTGGATGATTGCATTGGCAATGATATTAATCTTTGTTAGTATAATAATAATGCATAATAGATATAACAGTGTTCAGTTATTGAAACATATATTTTATTCTTCATATACAAATAATATTTGCCTAAAAATTATTTCAAATTTTTTTTCTAATGTAATACAAATAATTTTGCATATAAATACATAGATATAGACGTATTAACTTCTGTTTTCTACTATTCTAGTTCACTACAATAGGTCCATCGTCGTCATTTGCTATAATCTTTGGCGATTTTATCGAAAATTCTGGACAAGCGGGCATGGCATCGAGCCTCTTCAATTCCGTTTTTATGATCAATTATTCTATTGCCAGTAAGTGCACGTATTCAGTATAAATTCAAAATAAGATATATTGAATTATATTTGCGATTTAATTTTCAAGATACATTAAATTATATACTAATACATTGAATTAGATTTGAATAGTATTAATCGATAACTTTCGTAAATTTAATAGTAACAATTTGTAAATAATGTTTGTGCAAAGGATTGCGTGCTCTTTGCATTCTTTTCCATGGAAAACTTTTCTCGGAAGAAAAAATCTGCATTTGTATCCATATGATAAGAAGATTAAGTGTCTCTTGGAATAAGCGTCATTTTTCTATTCTTATCAATGTCGTCAGTTAAGTCATTAATTTCTTGCAGCAAATTTGCAGCTTCTGCCGTCGACACTTTGATACAAAGGATTAAATTGAATCGTGTATACTGAACTTTCGATTCGGTACATATTTATGACGTACGCAATTGTAATACGTATGTTACCGACACGTGGAAGTCTCACGCGATGATTCAAATCTAACTGTAGTCGAATTCTTGCTTACGAAAAAGCGAACACTACATTTTGTTATCTTATGGTCTTGGAACATATCGCAATTATCAGATTAGAGCATTAGTGTAGTGAAGAAATGCGTTTTTGCTGGAAGTCTTTATATCGAGAGAAGATAATAAATTTCGAGAGAAATCGAATATTTGAGGATAATGAATTTTACAATAAGTTAAATAAAGAGATCTTCAAATAAGAAATTAATTGGAACTTTGCATCTATCTTTTATTGATAAACAATATACTAATTTTATTTATATTTTCTACTTTAAATGTAAAATATCATGATACTGTAACAAAAATTACTAAAAATAATATATTGTATAAAACATAAATGTCTGCAAATTAAAGATAATTAATAAAGAGTAAAATATAGTATAAATAATAGACAATAAATCTTATTAAAAATTATTTAAACACTCAAAGTTTTAAACTGCTTGAAAATTTACTTTCTGTAACGGTCACACTTCAATAAAGTATCATAATGTTCACATGAGATCAAAATGACTCTAACGACTTTGAACAATTATCGCGCCCAAACTATTATCGATTGTTTTCAATCAAAATTATTGAACATTCTTCAAATAGTGTAAAAATGTGAATCAGTTATGTTATGTTAAATTTTAATTCGAAAGTAGCAAAAAAATTAATGATCTAAAAATAATAATGTAAAGAAAATTCAGTCGAAATTTTGGTTAGAGCCATACAGACTCCATAGTGACCGTTAAGGATTAAATAGTATTTTATTCTCATTGATAAAATAAATTTCACTTTCTTTTATTTATGCATTAAACATAGAGAAATATTTTTTCAGGTTTGCTCACCAATACGTTGCTGAAGAGATATTCTTCAAGACAGATCGGAATTGTGGGTGCACTCTTCTTTGCGGTACCTAACATCGCCATAGCTTTCGTCAGAAACATATACGAGATGGCTTTTATCTGTTTTATTCAAGGTTTTGGATTGGGTTTGATTATTACAGTCACCAACACGGTTTTCAACTCGTACTTTGTGAAAAAAAGAGCGAAAGTAAAGCAATTACGGTTAATGCTCAAATCTCTGCTTAAAATCGTTGAATATTTATATTAAAAAAACTATTTCTCTTTTCTTCAGGTGATGTACGCGTCGCAAGTTATCATTGCGTTGGGCGGAATTATTTATCCTATGTTGTGTGAAAAGATGTTGGTGTTGTATGGTTTTCGTGGTAAGTGTCACAAAAAAGGCAGAGTTCTAAAATTTATTACAATTTATTTTTATTGCTTAAAAAAAGAGGGACAATGAGAGTCAACGCGTGTCCAAATTCTTCAAGTTTATTAAAAAAATATTAAATGTGTTCCTCGAACGTTTCGACCCGAGTTTGGATCATCTTCTCAGCGAATAATTAATCACAGACAATTCCTCAAAGTTTCCACTAACTCACATGGCATTGTTGAGCGCATTTTGTCCGTCACAATCGGGTGGTAATCCGAGTAAATATATTGCAAAATTCTAAATTGTGACGACAGACATCGATGTGCGTTAATTACAGAACACATACATAAACCGTTAACAATATTTTTTCTTTCTTACTCACCATGTGAAGCGAGGAGAAGAGATAAATTCACAAAAATCGCAAATAACAAATAATTAAATACAGAATTAACAACTTCGTCAGTAACAAATTAAATAAGACACACTAATTCCAGATATTTTCTATTGAAATGTTGTAACAGAGAATGTGCTTTCTTGACTTCTTGTCGGTATCACGGTCAACACAATAATGTCTCGGGTCGAAACGTTCGAGGAACACATTTAATATTTTTTGAATAAACTTGAAGAATTTGGACACGTACCAACAACCGTGTTGACTCTCATTGCTCCTCTTTTTTTAAGTATTGAATTTCCTGAGTCCTTAAAAAACTTTATTATTTTTATTGTCATTTTTGTGTTAGGTACTGCCGTAATCATAGGCGCTGTAAGCCTTAATAGCGTCGCTGGAATGACAATGATGCATCCCGTAGCATGGCACGCCAAAAAGCTGGAAGATGTTCGCGCGGAAAAAACGCGTGAGAAAGAACAAAAATTTTGTCGAGAATTCGCACTGTCAAATCGTCGTTCAACTTTCGACGTGATCCATTTATCATCCAAGACTAAATGGTGCAGTCTTCGTAGTCTTAAGGAAGGAAAAGATCCAGAAATGCCATTGTTGATTGAAACTCTTAAGGTAACATAAAATTCAATGAACACTAAGATCCTTTTCTCACTTTGTCAGTTAAGTCTTCACTTTTTAATGCAATTATATTTGTTCATTCGCGTTTACACTGATTTTGTTTGCCAGCCTTCTGCGCAAAGAGTCGCATCAGCTTCAATAATCGAGAGCGGGATCCGTGGAAGGGCAAAATCAGGATCTGTATGGGAAAATTTATCGAGGCGAACGTCGGCTATCTCGACTCCCAGCTTAGTTAATTTGGCGACTCGCACTACTTGCATGCTGGGCGACATACGACAAATTCTGGAAAAGAGGAACAGTGAGAGATACACAGATAAAGAAATCCAGGAGAAGGAAGAGAAACAAAATAAAGAAATTCAGGAGAATGAAGAAAAGCAAGATAAGGAAATTCAGGAGAAGGAAGAAAAGCAAGATAAGGAAGTTCAAGGGAAGGAAGAGAAACAAGACAAAGATATCCAAGAGAAAGAAGAGAAACATGATACTGAGAAAGAACAGAAGATAACAAAGTAAGTATACGGTTTATGTAATTGAATTAATTAAGAGCTTATTAAATTATTATAAATTATTTAAGCTTTAAAGATTTTAAGATAACTCTAATGGCTTTGATATTAAATGGTGTTCCATCTTCCAACATGTATCTTTATATAATTCGACAATGTATAATAATTATATACGTAATGATATTATTTAATATTTAATTTTGAATTTTTATAATTTACGATTTGATTTCTGCCAATCCGAAAGGTACAAAACCATTCTAAGAGAACTGGTGGATATATCGCTGGTGAAAAATATCTGTTTCATAAACTTATGCTTTGGCGTAAGTTTTGTATGCACCTCTGATTTTGGTTTCTCTTCTCTTCTTCCTCTTATGATGACTGATGTGGGATACCCGAAAGCTTATGCCGCATTGAGCGTCACTATCAGTGGAATAGCCGAGCTGGCGTCGAAAGTTTTACTGTCAGTTTTTACACTGATACTAAACGTAAAGTCCAAGTATATATTCTTTATCGCCACAATCTTTATGGGATTTGCAAGAATAGGTGAGTGTTTTTAATTCTATAATTGAATAATTAACATAAATAATTAATATAACATAAATAATTAATAAATAATTAACATAAATTTTGGTTTCTAAAATAAATCATAAAATCACGCTGTGCAGGTTTTCTGATATACGAACGTACACTTGAAGGCGCATTGATTACGATAGCGATAATCGGCGCCATTCGATCGTGGTTGCTGGTTCCGCAGTCACTAGTTATCATAGAAGATCTCAATATAGAAAAATTTGCCTCAGCTTACGGTCTCTACTCTATTATCGGTTCAGTAGTTACGATAATTTTTGGTGCCATCGTAGGTAAGTTGAGAAAGATCGTTATATACTTTTTAAGTATAGATATAATTATACATGTGTATTGTTGTAGGAGTTATTAAGGATTGGACTGGTAGCTACGAAATATACCAAATTTCTCTACTAGTGTTAAATAGTGCGTTTATTATACCTTGGGCTTTGCAATTCATCTTCGTAGACTACAGAAAATGGCGGAAGCAACGTGCACAAGAAACCAACACGAAGTCTGTCAGCCATCAATGGGAATGAAGATATGCGAAACGTCTCAAGAATTTATTATTGTTCCTTCTTGAAACGTTTAGCATTTCTTTATTTTTTATGTTACATTGTGTATATTGATTTTTATATATGTAGTTCTCTCTGCCATTTATTAAAATTTAATATTTTGTAATGAAAATTTCTTTTTTTATGTACAAGTAAATAATAGTTTTAGATAAATCAGATTTGAATTTTTATACGAAAAGTATGCGAATACACAATTTTTATAAAATTCCCAAGTATGTGAGATAGAGAAGAAAGGGGTATTATGACTGCTGTGAACACATTACGACTACCTCTATTATCTCAATTATTAGATAACAAATTTTAACAATTATTTATAAAATTATTCGTTTAGTATCTCGGCATTTTTTTAGTGGCGCTAATGTGCTAATACAATAACAATAGCTGATAATTGTTATAAAGCATTTTTACTTTTGAGCATTTCGAAATTTTTTCATGGTACATTTTAGCACTTACACATATTTATTCATTGTTTTTAAATTTGAGCGTATTATCATACGAATGTTGTACACTTGTCCTTTCGTCACATTTTTATAAATCACGTCTTAAGTAATAAATATTTCATTTGAGTCCAGAATTTGTTAAATAACACTGTAATGAATATAATCGTTCAAGTTTCAATATAAAATATTGATTATTAACAAAGTTATTCAATGAAATAAAAATGGATGTCCTATTACCACCCCTTCTCCTCTATATATTAGCGAGTAATAAATAAGATGCAACAACGATGTGATCTTTGTCATAGTGCTTTATTTGAAATTTAAAATTATATAAGGTAGATTAATCTTATTTATTAATTACACAGGTCTACAAAATTTAGGTCTTATGCTTTGAACTTTGAATGACATTTCTATAGGATTTCGATGCGCTGAAAATGACTACGTTGTCCGTTTTTTTCCCTCACTCTCCATTTTTTAAATAATTGCACAAACAATTTTTTCGAACTTAATTTTTTTATGAATTTTTTCTGGCTAAAGAAAAAATGATAGCAAGGTCAACTTTACGGCATTTTATACAGAAATGTTCCCACAATGCTGAAAATATTTTTTTGCAACTTATAAAAATATTTTATGCAAACCGTAAACAAAAAACTTTGATAAAATTATGAAAAATGGTACAAAAATGATAAATTTTGAAACATAAAACCAAGTAATTCGAAAGAAAAAAATCTTAAAAAAATATTTGACCATTTAGGCTTATAGCTGTATGTTTTTAGTTTAAATCTTTTTTTTTGAAAAATTAATTTCCAACCATTTGTTAAAAAGTTATTGAATTTAAAGCATAAATGCATCCCGCGCGTGCGTCACCTACGGTGCGCGATCAGACTCAAGAGGATTTCATAAAAAAATCAAATTCGAAAAAAATTGTTTTTGCGATTATTTAAAAAATGGAAGATGATGGAAAAAAACTCCAGAGAATACCCTTTCGAGTCTGATCGCGCACCGTAGGTGACGCCGTGCGCAGGATGCATTTATGCTTTAAATTCCATAACTTTTTAACAAATGGTCAGAAATTAATTTTTCAAAAAAAATTTAAACTAGAAACATGCAGCTATAAGCTCAAATGGTCAAATATTTTTTAAGATTGTTTTTTTTTTAATTATTTGGTTTTATATTTCAAAATTATTTTTTTTACGATTTTTCCACGATTTTTTCAAAGTTTTTTGTTTACGGTTTGCATATAACATTTTTATAAGTTGCGAAACAATATTTTCTGTATTGTGGGAACATTTCCGTGTAAAATGCCGTAAAGCTATCATTTTTTCTTTAGCCAAAAAAATTCATAAAAAAATCAAGTTCGAAAAAATTGTTTTTGCGATTATTTAAAAAATGGAGGGTAATGGAAAAAAACGGACAACGTAGTCATTTTCAGCGCATCGAAATCCTATAGAAACGTCATTCAAAGTTTAAAGCACAAGACCCCCCCCCTAAATTTTGTAGACCTCTGTTATTAATTCATAATA
The DNA here is from genome assembly GCA_003595255.1 of Solenopsis fugax. Classification (NCBI taxonomy): domain Eukaryota; kingdom Metazoa; phylum Arthropoda; class Insecta; order Hymenoptera; family Formicidae; genus Solenopsis; species Solenopsis fugax. The sequence goes on from QKQZ01046544.1 coordinate 26,450, forward strand.
ATTAACAAGAAATTTGAGAGAAATAATTAAGTTAGTAAATAAGTAGTGCGCAAACCTATGTCCTATCAGTAAATAAATTTTAAAAGATAGCGTATTTGGCGATATCTTTTGATACTTTATATATAATTATTATATAAATTTATTATATAAATACATATGATATATTTATGTATATATACATATATTGATTTTTCCAATTGCGTCTTAAATATTATTCTAGAAAGATGAATATCAAAATGTTAGAATATATATTTACTCAAATAAGATTAATAAAAAACTGAACTCTTACTAGGGTATCAGTCCATACATTTAGATTATATTAGATCATCTTTTTGTACTGATACGAGACTACTAATTCCATTCTTTGCGAGTTGCTGGCTTGCGCGGTTCAATTTTGATATTAAATCCATCATGCCTTTTCAGAATAATGTCGGCTCGCAAAAGAAAATCATCATCCTTTGTCTCAGAAGTAACACGGTAGTTTCTCAGTATTGTCGACAACAAAACTTTCAATTTCAACATAGCGAATTTTCGTCCCACGCAGGACCTTTAAAAAATATATTATTGTCAACGAATGTAACAATATTCGATTATTTGCAATAAAATATTTTTTTCAAATGTTTTAAGAACAAGTGTTAATTAAACACGTAATTTTTCAATTATGAATCTCATGGTTTAAGAAGAGCCTAAGCGATAATAAGAAAAGAAAGAGAGAGAGAGAGAGAGAGATAAGAAAATAATTATTACTAAAAAAATATATTACCAATTATTACCTACCTTGGCCCAGCACTGAAAGGAATGTATGAGTAATAATGTCTTTGCTGCATTCTTTCCGGTAAAAAGTTGTCTGGATTAAAAACTGTTGGATTTGGATAATATTTCTCTAAACGATGCGTCAAAAATTGTACGATCATTACTGTGGTATCCTTTGGAACAATATAATTGCCTGTAACTATAAAACAGATTAATTATGTATCTTTTTTTAATTTATAAATGTATTTTTAAATTAAGCTAATAAGTGTAATTTATAACGAGTGATTAATTTTATTATTAGAAGAAAGACAGGGATCATGAGATACGTGTGAGATGATGTGATATCATGATATCTCACATAATTTGCCTGTGAATTATAAAAACTACCATTAAAATTACTTCGTTACAGTCTATTTAAACATTGTAAGATAGTTACTGGTCATTAGTGTTCACTGCGTTTTTATAAAAGCTGAATTTTACTTTTACACGTATAGCAGCGATTTTTACAGGTGCATAAATTTTATGTAATTTTGAGAAGTATATTCATTTTTTAATCTTAATCTAGCTTGAAGGTCTTGAACGTGAATTTCAAATAATTGTTTCAAATAATGTAATTGAATTTAATGTGTGCCGTAATGTCCGTAATGAATTCTGTATATAAAGTTATATCATATAGTGAGAAAGGTCGTGAATCATTTGCATTACGAGTGCAAGACCTCTCTTGTGACTTTACAACCGTACAGACGTTGTATAGTGCTAACTAGCAGCAAAGAAATTATTTTTTAATCTAAAGAAATGATTAAAAAATTTATTTTCAAATAATAGGGGAGACTAGGGCTATTCATTAGGTGGGGTAATTCGTAAAAATGGAAATATTTTTGTATGGGTATATGTTAAAAATTTACTT
>QKQZ01046573.1:219-21148 GCA_003595255.1 Solenopsis fugax
GGGGGGACGAGTAGATAATCTGCTTAAAATTCGAGCAGAGCTCTCGTACACAAGAGAGCTCGGCCGCCTCCGATCGGGGGCTTCGATCGGAAGCATTTTCTCGCCGCTTCGGATACCCGCGGCGGCTCAAACGCCCGTCGAAGTGCTCTTAATCGACCGTAAATAATTGCATTTATCACACCTATCATTGCGGACGTCGTGCGCAAGCGGCCCTTCTCGAAATCTGCTTTCACTCCCGGAGAAAATTGGCACGTTGCCAATCTCGGACATCGATCCGGGGGCCGCGCCGCTTCTCGAAGTTTGATTTATCGCGAGGTACGCGTTGCATCACTCGCGCGAGGGGCACTCCTCACACCTGCCTGCGATACATGCGAACCGCATATATCACGCCTGGTAATTATGATCGATGCAGGGAGTAAAATTAAGGGTACGTGTGGGGGCGCGTTGGGCAGCGGCTCATTAGATCCCCGAAAATCGGACGCGAGAAATCGGGTTCGATGTAATTATAAATTTAATGTACGGTGAAACCAGAATTTGTGTAATTTAAAAGGGAAAGGGTAGTAATGGGACGCGCGTTCGAGTTTTGGTCAAGAATGAAGGCGGCCGGAGATCTTTATTTATTGAGGCGCTCATTAAAAGGTCGTGATATTGTCGATAATTTCGCATGGAAAATTATTCTGAAAAGAGTGAAGAAGCTGCCACGAATCTCTTAAATCTCGATGACATCGCGATGCAAAGGCGCGAATGCACTGCATGCACGCGCGCGATTACACATCGTCGACAATGACGTCGAATTGTCGTAAACAACGAGAGGGAGGTTGGTTTTCGAGCAGGGCGAGAGCAGTAGAAATAAGAGCCCGGATCGTTCGCGGCTTCGTGATTGTCCCGCGGGACACATAAACTATAAACCACCCACAACATAAAGCCGAAGGAGTTATTGTAGAGCGTCACCTCCGCACACCTGGATACCTCCTGCGCGTTGAGGACCGACGACCACAAGCCAGGAATTTGCCAGCTGTCCCTCTCTCTCTCTCTCCTACTCTCTCATTCTTCTTCTACCTCTCCATCATCTTCTTCTTTCTCCAACTTCGCATTTTTTATTCCATCACATGATTCCTTCTCTCTTGCTTATTCGGATATCGGCTATCTCCGACTCTTGCACTTTATACTTTTTATCCTCCCACCCCTCGTGTCTTCCTCGTATTCTTTTTTTATCGTACGCCTTGCTTCCTCCTCTCACGGCTATTTTTCTGTCTGATTCGTTCGTCTCTCTTTCGCTCTTCGTTGAAGATAGCCATAATCGATCCTCGTTTTTCTCGCTGGTCCTTTACCTCTCGCATGCCCACCCTTGTAGATTATGGGAAACACCACGAGTCGGACATTTATGGCCGGTGAAATTCGCGATGCATGAGATGCTCAATCGCGGATTTGATACAACTTAATCGCGAACATCCTCGCATTCCTTTCATCAGATTCCCCTTTCGTCGCGGTGCTATAAACACGAACGAACTCATCCTCGGAATTTTGCATCTGCAGCTTAATATCAAAGATGTTTACAAATTCAATACTACAGTTATGCATTCTCAATAAAAAAAAAAAAAAATAACCAACTCTGTTATATTCCATGTTTTTAGCGAGACTAAAAAGAATTATGTAAAAATTGAGTCCATTAGATAGCGTACGCAATAAATAAATTAGCGATGGCGAGTAAGAAAATGCCTTATTGATCTAAATGCTGTTGCGCAATATATCGCGCGGAATTAATTAATTATCACGATCTCATCAGGATTACTTCTCCCTTAATGCAACACGATCCACGCTTAATTTCCCCGAGGAGGCGCGAGCCCGATAATTACGTCGATTTTTGTGCGAGCCCGCCCGGTTGGGGCATAAGTAAGATGCGCGAGGGAAGATATACTCGGACGTTACTCGACCGGCTGGCGATGCTACGCTCTCATCTGTATGACCGTGCGATATACATTGTGGTGGTCCTCACATTCGCTGCTCTGCGGCGGAGGGCCAGCACGATGCAGATATGGTTTATATACCGGGCCTTATTGTGGCACGCCTTTGCGCCCCTCTCGCAACGTGTAGATCCGCAGATACCCTCTCATGGAGCTGCTCCGCGCCTTACTAATGCTCCAGTTTATAAGGGTTATCTCTCACCGGAATCCTCGACGAGGGCGTAGAGGGAGGAGGTCGCTCGGAGAAATCGTCGGAGATCACCGGGTTGGCGAGAGAAGAAAGAAGACGCGAGAGAAGAGCGAGAGGACAGAGAGACGAATAGATCCACGGAGGAACCAGGCATGGAGGAGGCGGTAATAAAGGCCAGGCGGGTGGCAGGAGGACGATCGCGGATGGAGGAAGAAAATAAGAGATGAAGGAACTGTGAAAGATACGGGAGAAAGAAAGAGAAGGATATGGTAGACAATCTCGTAAAAACACAATAAAGGTACGGTGGAGAAATAAGGAAGAAGAATCGTCGGGATCCTTGGGGAATTTTAGTAAAGAAAATGAGCGTGGAACGTCGGAGGACAGAAATTGGTAAAAATTCCACGGAGACCGCGGAATGAGACGGGGAGGTCGCGGAAGGTCCATGAGAATGCGAAGCTGAGCCGGAGGAGAGAGACCGAGGCATCCCGAGGCGCCTTTAGATTTATTTTGCGGTCACGATTCCACGACGGTGGATAAAGCGGAAGCGTACCTCGCGTAGCAGCGACGCTAACCCGAAGAAAAACGTATTGACAGGTACGATCGTAAAATAAATCGTGGTTTATGAAAAACTTCTCGCGATTGTTACTTCGGTCACGAACAACTTGCCCACAAAACGCTTCTGGACACATATTTCTTTCTATCACGATTGCGGCCGTTACCAGTTTCTATGCTGTTCTTCGATTATCTGGAATGCGGCACGTGTCCACAAGTATGTGAATAATATTCTAACATTACTTTTATTTTTGTTTTGGTTACATCAAATTCTCATTAATATATGCTCTCAGCACATGTTACTCTTAACGAAAGGAAACTACGTGATTTGCAGCGTAAAAGTTTTTCGAGAGATACGAACGTTCAAAAGTAATAATTAAATTCACGTGGCTGTCCTCACTGATGCTCATAATAACAATCCGCTCATATAATGATTGCGCTGCTAAAATGTACGGATAATATATCTGAGGATTAATGACGTTCGCAAAAATGCGGTACAGAAAGCGGAGAAAGTCAGAACACACCATTCGGTATTATCTTTACCAACGCCTGAATCGCTCATCGTCCCCTTTCGAGGATACACATTGTACCGTGATAATAATTCAGCAGTCGTGCGAAAGAAACGGCGCGCCGCGCCGTGAGAGCAACGTGTAATTTCAATTTGCCGAACGGACAAATTAGTCATCGCTGGATCGCATCGCTGATCATGCGCTGGACACTCATCAGATCCCTGAATTACACATCCCGAATGAACAATATCGCATGTTGTGGTCACGGAGATGGATTTTCACTTCACTTAATGACAATTAGACTTTAAAGAGCCGTAGCTTTTAATCAATTCATTAATTGATATTGTTTTAGCGTTCGTTTCTTTGATTTTTAATGTTATGTCTATGTGATTTTTGTATATTATGTACGATATAATAATTAACTTACTTTTTGCAATACAAATTTTTAATTAAAAATTCTTATTGCAATACAAATTTTTAATTAAAAATTCTTATTGCAAAATGCGACTTGAAGTTATTTATTTATTTATTTATTCACAATATGTTTCCTGCAAAAAATGATTACAGTACATTGTATTGTATTTTTGTTAAAATAATAAAAAAAATTAAGTTTATATTAGTAATATACAAAACGTATTAAATAAAATAGACTGAATAACGAGTGTGTCCCGAGTTTAATATAAATTTATTAAAACAAAAATCAAAAATAACAAACGTTGCAACAATTAGATTCAAATTACAATAATAAACCCGGAATTCAAATTACAATAAAAACTTTGAACGTTTCGGCTCACAGAGAGCCTTCTTCAGCGATAGTAAAACTTAACGACATAATAACAATATTTAAATAAAAATGTTGAAAAACTATTTGAGAGCGGTCATAAATAATATATTAATAAATGTATTTTTGTTAATTTCTTCGCGTGTCCAACACAAATTTATATTAAAAGGATATGATTTTATTTCCTCTTCACAGTAGTACAATCGTTCGATCGCTATATCTACTTGAACATCCGCGTGATTGCATAATTATCAACAGACATTCTATAGTGGCCCGTTATTCTCTCGATTATCGAAAGAAGCCAAAGATTCCCCAAGGACGAAGACTCTCCATTCGGTAGTGGCTACACGACGGTCACGGAACAACGGCAACTGGTGCCCTTTTAATTACACCTCGGTCTAATTTATTGCGAAATCCGCACCGGTGGCAATGCGATCAGATAAAACCCACGGCCATAAACCACGGCGTCATATAAAACTCCTTTTATTCCTAACCGGCTGTGGATCGAGCTCTTGTGCCCGGTACTTTCTGTCTATCCTCGTTCTCTCCTTCTCCCTCTCTCCTACAGTATCCTTTGCCATACGTGGACACGTAGGAGCCCTCATCGTTCTTCCTTATTCCACAACTCGTTCCCTCTTCTTTCCCATCTCTTTCCCTATCTCTTTCCATCGTTCCTCTCGCCTTTCTTTTCGTTTTCTGCCCTCCGTGTGTTCCCCTCTCGAGCCCGGCCTCGTGGCATACCACGCGGACTATCTCTCTCCAGCTTTCAGACGTGCGTCCTGCCTGCGGCCGCCCACGCGCCGACCCGACGCCCTCCCATACCATTCCATAAAGTTCTCCCACTGCCACGGGCATGGGTTCTCCCGCGCATGGGAGACGTACGTTCACGCATGGTCTCTCGTCGATGGTTACGAGCACGGTAGCCGACGGGTGTGCGAGAAAACGCTTAACGAATCGGCATGCAATAAACATAGCTGATCTCGCCGTATGTATCCGCCTGTGTTTAAGATGTAGGACGGGAATAAACAAAACGGGGAAATAAAAGCAGTGTTGTTTAAAAAAAAAAAAAGGAACGAAAGATTGTTGCACGAATGGAACAACTTTTTCGAGTATCTTTCGACGACCTGTCCATTGTGCTGTTTCGCCTAATAGACATCCGTAAACATCCCTTCAACAACGGAAAATAAAATTGCACATCGTTCGCCGAGACGCATCTCTCGTACCACACGTAGAGTGATGGATTACACCGAAGCTCTTTCTCCCGTCTGAGAACGAAGCTCTCGTCGGCGCGCTTTGAATTTTTCTTTTTTCCTTTTCGCCGTCTCCTTTAGAAATGCCGAAGAGCTTAATCGTGTCGAGGATCATTCGAACAGCGCGCTTTCAAATATGGTATATCGCTAAAAGAACATCGAGCGACCACAAGGAGCGACCAGGTGGCCAGGTGGGAGGACTTGATTGGACCAGTAAGCAAGCTCGTATTAATAATTCAAAGACTCTATAGGCTCTGCCTCACCAGCGAAGCGGTTCGCGGTTGCGCGCGTGTCTTGATTTACAAGTGCGTTTATGGGATAGGCGGCAGATGTACTTTCGGCCTCGATCTTCCTCCTTTCCTTCTTCTTTCCTCCTTTCTTTCTTCTTTCTGCGGTGCTGCGGTGTTACTGCTCGTACATCGCGTATTTTAAGGAAGCTTCGTTAGGCCGTCCGCCGTTTATGGAGATCCTAATGATTCGAAAGCCCTTCCCGCATAGTGGCACAACTGAAATTTAAATCAGCGACCGAAACACGATACACGAATGGCTCTCTTAGACGTTGTGAAACGGTCTCCGAACGTCTAATAATTTCGAATTTTATTGAATTTCAATCAGGGGAACATACAATTCCGTCCCATTCGAACTTAAGGAATAGGATAAAGAGGGTCTTCTTTTGAATACATAATGCCATATGAATATTTAAATTCGAAAGTTTCTTATCTTTTATTTATCTTTTTAATCTTCCGAATTTACGTAAGATTCTTTACCAGAGAATAAACAATATAATATTTAAGCTTAATGAAAGATCTAGTTAATGGAATTTTTAGTGTACACAGAAAAAAAATTATCAAATCAACAATTCATTGTTTCATATAAGCAAGAATATAAAATCTCCTTGGAAATATTTATAATCTTAAAGAGACATAATTTGCTAACATAAAGAAATTTTGTTTCTTCATCTAAGCAAATTATGTCTGATCAAGATTATCAAATTCTTCCAAGAAGATTTTATATTCTTGCTTATATATGAAACAATGAATTGTTGATTTGATAGTCATTTTTTTCTGTGTACACACGTCAAAATGAAGATATGTACAATATTTGAATATACACCATTTTCCGAGCACGTAGGCGCAGCTTTCTTGCTCCGCCGTCAGCGTTGACCCCCACGATAATACTGGAGGGTTAATATCCGAGCTGTCCATCCGGTCTAAAACATCCGGGTGAGTAATCGGTGCGCTTTATTAAAGTGGATCGCGGCGGGCATGGATGTGGGCCTGCATGAGCGCGCAGCTGTACTCTGGACAAACGAACGATCCGTATTTGTCAGAGTAAATTAGCCGCGGATACCGAGATAACGAATCGAACGATGCTCGACCTGTGCATAATAAAGCAATGGCGAACCTTAGTCGTCCCAGTTTAATCAATCGGCTACGGAACGTACTTGGACAAATAAGCTAACGATACACAGGCCAAAAAGAATCCAAGAAATGTAAAAGTAATATATAATCTCCAAGTAAACATAACTCTGTTATATTTTAAAGTGTCTTTCTTGAATATTATGTGATATAAGACAACGTGTATGATCCATATAAAGTTTTCTTAAAAAATCGAAGCTAACGACACGGCGATTTTTAAAAGCGACTTTCGTGTATGCTAACGGTGAAAAGAGACACTATCAAGCTATTAAAAGCGAGAACATCAAAACAACTCGCGACGTTAAATTATCTAACAATTAGCGCCACGAGTATCTCATCGCGTTCACGTGCGTTTGACGGTAGCGCGGCAAGAAATCTGACCAGCAATTAAATCTATTTGTCAATTATTTGACGAATGCTCGCCCATCTGAAACCCGGTGGGCCGATTTGTGCCGGGCCACTCCGCATTACGACACTCGCATACTTCTGTATCCGATCGTCTAATTGCCAACCGACGAAGAAGTTCTCGCGACCCATGTGTGGCCGTCGCTAACAAAAAGCGCAGATAATATGTCATCGCGCAATTATCCCGCCGGCTGGACGAAGGTGGTCTAGGTGGTAACAACGGCATTGTACCCTCCGAGAGCATCCTGGAATCCTTCGTTGACTCAATGTTGATCCCTCAGCCATGGACCAGAGCCCAATTAAATTTGTGTTATGGCGGAATGCTCTTTCGAGGCAGATACCACGGCATTACTTTCTTGATGCGTTCCTCTCGATACCAAAGAGTAGCTAATATCGTTTGCCTCAACGGTGGAAATTAGCAATTCAATAGAAATTATACATGCAGACAGTTCCCGATATGCAAAACCTTTCTTTGCGGAATTAATTCTGTTTTGTCAGTCCGTTACTTTTAATGATAAAAATTTATCAGTATTGTTTCCTGCAAGCAGTTTTGCATTTTATTATATAACAAAAGTCCTAATTTTTTTCGAGTTAATCTAACTTATTGAATTAAAAATATTGAATTAAGAATATGTGATGATTTCATCAGCGTACGTACAGAGAAATATAGATAAGTCGTTCCATTCTTTCTATATTAAAATCTGCGTTACTCATAAAACTTTGCATGTGCTGCTTTTAGCGATCGACTTACCGACATTATATTTATATGGTTTTCTGATAATCCAGCATACCGAAATTAGTTAATGATTCCTTCTCATACAATCATAATTTTTAATATAATATCCAATTTTTTTATCATTGAAGAACGCGCATTATCAATTTCAAAACCATATAAAAGCTGTTGTTCTGAGGCTGCGTCCGTCGCCAGCGTATACAAGAAATGCTATGACTCTTGAAGAGACCCAGTTCGAGCCCTGAACCAGACTGAGCATACCCGATCGCGCTCACGATTAATCGCACTTAACGGCCGATGACGCATCGATCGTGCTAAGCCACGGATGCCGCTCGGTTTATTAACTCGTCGAGAGGAACGAGAAGGAAGTCGAGCAGTAAGCTCCAACGATAATAAATTTATGGACGACTGAAGCAACGTCAATTCAACGCCGACTATGTGGAAAAAATTGAATATTTTTATAATTCCCTTAGGAATTAGCAATATATTGTCTGCTATAATTATTGTTCTAACTTGAAAAAAATTAAACTTTTAACAATATATATTTATTATTATCATAATTATAATTTTTAATTGCGTTAATTTAACAACAACTCCTGAGAGTTATTTTAAGTTTAAAAAATTTATCAGCGACGACGCTGACACGAATATGCATTGCACATATCTCTCTAACTTTCAGCTTCGCGTTATCGTGTTTCTCGCTCTCGCGGGGGTCGTGTGCAACGATCGTTGCCCGGCGCCGCGCATCAGTTGCAACGTGGAATGCCGTTCCAACGTTACACCTGGTCTTGCGGAGTGCCTGGTGTGTCGCTGGGTTACAACTACCACGCTCTCCCATGGGAACGTTAGCCGATCCAGTAAAGGGACTCCGCGCGGAAACGAGAATCACGCTCGTGATTTCGTCGTTATCGCCCGTTGAAAGTGGTCCCTCGGATCCACCCAGTCGCGAGTCGACGACCTGAAACCATGCGCGGTAGTTATTAACTCGTTTCGCGAGATTTTAAAAGTTGTTGAGCGCCGTAAGTTACGATCAGCTGGGAACACTAAATCCGCGCGGATTTATGCCACCGTCTCGCGATGGGTTAATTAAGAATTGAATTTCCACGGTGACACACGTGATTCGCGGAATGTCAGACGCGCCGAATTTATAGACCCATGAAACAAAGTCCTAAATCGTGGACAAACACAAATTTCCACTGCAATATTATTTTACGACAACATTAAGCTTCGATGCGAAGCCATGTCCTCTCTCCTTCTCTCTAAAATTTTTTTCTTTATACGCTACGAACGTAGTAAAAAATAAATTTTCAAGTATCCAAGACAGAGTATGTGCTATCTGGAAAATTATCTTGGCGTGGAACGTAAAGCTCACGGTGTCGTTTGGCCGCGAGATTTAAATCGTAAGATTCTTTATGCAATTTATTTCTTCTATAAGTTTACGAGAATGGCGACATACATCATCAAAGTAACAATAAGGCATCTATCGTGAGAAACTGCAGTAGTTATTTACCGCTTCCCTAGAATTTACGGTTTGGAAGATGAGTATATAAAAAAATATGAGTTGAGCCCAGTCCCCTTCTCAAACGAATTTTGCAGCAGCAAGAACCAATAATTGCACACGGAATTGCAGTAGCCGCGAAGTGCCGGAGCGTACGTGTCGAAGATGCGCTTTCGCTGGCGCAGGGAGAAAGAAAGAGCGAAAAAGTAACTGCGGGTGGATGGAGGGACAAAGGGAGGGTTGAACGTGGGCAGAAAGGAAAGAGAGATGTAAGCGAACGGTCGGAAGCACTTGGGTTCTTACATGGCGAGGCGAGGGGCAATTTGCGGTGTGCTGCAAATGTTTCATTACCGGGAAGCGCTCACCGGCAGCTACCGAATTTTGAATGAGCTACCGGCCAGGTCAAGAGAAGCGCGCGCGTCAGTCGCTGAAGACTCGTAATTGAAATCCGCTGCCTCGGGAGCCGCGCTGACCGCAAATCGCACGAGTAAACACTTTTGTCCCGGACCGTCCGCAATTTGCATCGTTACATTGTGCGTGCGAGCGCGTGCGATCGTCTGCGTGTCTTTGCATAAAGCGCTGCGTTATGGATCTCTCTCTGATTTCCGAACGTAGTACTCTCCTGAATTATCATGATATTTAATCACATAATTTCTTACAAGCTCTGTAATTCTTCAACTTTTATCCTGAATTGAATTTTACTCTAAAAAAAATTCTCTGCCTCTCTCTTTGCTAATAATTCTTAATTAATCTTCAGGTAATTTAATATGTGGAGGGATATACATAAAAATTTCCAAATCTAAAATATATTTGAGCCTGAAGCTTATATCATACATCGCACGAAACGTATAATAGTAAGATATATTTATTATGATACTCAATATGATATATTCTTTGGCGGAAGAAACAGGTTTAAATGTATGAATAGCACTGTGGGAAATATTTCGTCCTAAAATTCACAAGAACACACTGTATTTTTAAACGACAATTCTTTTACATGTCTACGGGAACGCGCACGCGACAACAAAATACCGAGAGAAGACGGAGGGATTTTACGGATCAGATAGACGAAATTTACGCTTCGAAATCCCGCGCGTGGCTGTGAGAATGATGCCATCGAAATTCAACCAAATTTGAGCTCTTTCCCAGACTAGTTTATCGCAGCTCCGAAAATTAACAAAGGCTTTTGGCTCCACAGCCTAATCTTCTCATGAAGAAAACGTCCAATATTTTTCAAAGATGAGGCAATCCAACGATCTTAGGATCAACGGTTCAACCTCTAAATTATTAGCTAAATTATTAACGGTTCCAAGTCGCAGACTATTAAATTTTCTATATTTATTGCAATACAATGTAATAAATAATAAAATTAGAAAATAATTGCAATATTAATTTCGTATTTTTCATTAACTTTATTAAATTAAGTTAAAAAATTAATGTTGAAAAAAAAATACGAATACATTTCTGTACAATCACGGCATGTTTATTGCCTTTGAAGAAAAAACTCCGGCGCGAGAAACTTAATCACGCAAGATATCATTTCTGCGGGCGAGCTCGGACTGTCGGAAAGAATCGAGAGAATTAAAGTTGATGAAAGATCTTCCCGACGGCGATTTATTCACGCAGGGTGATGTGATACCCTGGAGCCGACGTTCTTCTCCGTTGAAATATCGTGGCTTATGAGACAGAGGTTCGGTCTCTCTGTGGCTCCGCGTTGAATTTGTAATTCGTAAATTATTGCATCGTCGACTTTTTCTAAAGGAACCATTACTTAGAGGCATCCCGTTAAATATCACCGCAATTACGAGATGCGGCTGCGCATCGGAGATTCACGATTCCGCTTCCGTCATTAGAAAGCATCGACTCCACCGACCACCGGTTGCCGAATGGCGTTTAATCTTCACAGATGTTGACGCGTAAGTTTCGAACAATGGAGGAACGAAAGTGCAATCATCGAGCGTATGGGTACTTGATCCTTCAAGTAAAATAAAATGGCAATAAAAAAAAAAACGAATCCGCCAAGAAGTTAAGAAACGAAACGATTTAGTGTGGTGAGTTAAGATCTCGTCAAAATCAAATTTCTTTAATCGGCCACGGCGCTCAATTTGCATGCGAGAGACTTTCATTTATTATACGAACTTACCATGGAGTGCCGTATAAGGAGTGCCGGTTGGTTCGCCTCCTGTACTGTCAGCGAGAAGGCTATTGTCAACGACAGATGGACATCCAATGGGCAACACGTGTTGCATATAGCGACGCATAAAATGTGCTGGTCGCACGAGAAAGAAGATTCCGCTATGCACCATGGCCCTTTTGTCTTAACGAGAAGAATCGGGCGGCATGCGTCACTGAAGAATGCGTGTACAACATCTGCACTTCTTTTGACGTCTCCAACAAGACGTTCGAAACGGATATCTGTCGGAAGGCTCGTGCACGAGCCTCGCTCTCTTTCAACTCATTCTGGTCTCGCACGAAACGCATCCAAAAGATGCACCGCGAAATTTAAATCGTGAACTTTTGTCCCTCTCCCAAGTCCTTTTTAGAATAGTAAATGGCTTTCGTGATGTTTAACTCGTCGACCTAAATAGACCTAAATAGATTTCTTTTCTTCAAAGGCTATTTTTCTCGCGCACGAATATAAAATGTGAGACTTAGCACATCAATATATGCCACAAGCGCGATTTTCTCGACGATGCACAAAAGGCGATATGCTAAAATTTCGAATCCACCTTCTTAGACGAAAACAGTTTGCCTCTAAACTCGTTTCCAGCAAAAAGGCGAGACTCTCTCTTTCTCATACCGTTCTATTTTCATTCAAAATACATCTCTTTGAGAAACTTTTAAGCCGACACTCTCCATGCACCGTGACTGATATCGCAACGTTGTTTTCCGCCTTTTTAACGACACGCAATCGTTCAAATTCAAGCAGAGGCGTACTCGAAAGAAGGGATTCTTCTCGAACGTGACCTGTCTCCCTGATACTCGCCGGGCCGACGCATTTAAATTTGAGTGGACGCGCACTCGTGAGCAGCATATGCGCGGATTCTCGAGGTATCCGTTACATCCACGATCCACGATTCCCCGAACTTCCCTCGGTCGATTCCTCGAAGAAGCCGAGAGGATACACCCTGTGAGAGGATCGGTCGGGCGCGGCATCGCTATCAGTCTCTCTCCTGGGGACAGTGTTAAGTTACAGGCATTACCGAGAGACCCATGAGATAAACGCCACTCAGGGGACGAATGCTCGCCCAAGAGACACGATAAAAGTCTATCTTTACGGTCTCGGGATTTTTCGTGAGATTTCGGTTCCACCTGCCCGCACTTTCGTCACGGTCGATCCCGTGATCAGGAGAACGGTACTAAGTGCCGCGATTATCCGCGCGCTCTTTATTTCCCATTCCTATCTCCTCGTCCTGAGATCACTTAGACAGGCTCCAAACCCACTGGGAGTGAGACCCATCTTGGCGTCGCGCTCGTTAAATTCGGGCACGATAATCGTATCGGTCCCGTATGTACAAGATATCCCGCGCGCCTGATGCAATACGCTCCGTTTTACAAATCGTCCGCTACAGCTCGCGAATGTGTAGTCAATTTATTAGCCAGTACCTCGATGTAAATTACGGCGATTCACCGGGATTTTAATTGGGAGACAGGTGAGGAAGGAGAGACCACGCGTGCTGACACTATGCAAAATGTGCGAAATGCGAAAAATAATGACAATGTTCCGTTCGTTCTGATAGTTAGCATGGTGTCTCGGGAGAACATCGCTCCTTTTTCTCCTAATACATCACACACCTGACATCTCTACAACGGACATTACAAGATAAAAATCTTAGCCGATTTGGATCTTTTTTTAACAATATTTAAGAATTTGTGCATTTATACACATAATGTACGTAACCATAATTGATATGTGTATTATATAATTGTATATACAATACATATAGCATTTATATTTCAGTATAATATAGTTAATAAATAAGAATGTAAATATATGCAAAGTAAATTGGCAAAACAAAAACAAAACGGTGATTTTGCAATCTAAAAAAATCGCTTATTAATTCTTTCTCGTTTTAATAGAAATTCTTATGGTAATTGATTGATTATATAAATAACCAACTTGTCACGCAAAAATGTCCGTAACTTAAATAGTTAGCTTCATGACTATAAGATCAACATCTACAAGATATTTAACCTGCGTCAAACCGCAACGGCAGGCGCTCCGAGTTTATTAGAATGTTTTATTATTAGTGCTTTTCAATAACAGTGTCGATAGGCTGTACCAGGATTTTACCGGATGAGAAAGAATGCACAACCAGTTTGAATTAGGAAAGCACTTTTTTCGAAGAGGACGTAAACCAACTCCGACTTGTTGATGGGTCATTCGGCATAAAAATCTTTTATCAGGTGCGGATGGACATCGTAAACGAAGGCGAAATGTCATCGAGTGTGAATAATCGTAATTCATGCCAAATGCGTTGTCATGCCGAATTTCGTTTCAATTTTGTTTATTCCAAAATATGTGAACAAAAAGATAAAGTTTTTTTTAAAGCTATAGTTCCGTAATAACTATTATAATAAAAAAAAGTTGTTATGACTAATACATAATAATGTATTATTTAACTAACAAATTGTATAGTGAATAAGGTAAAGTTACGTTATTGGATGTTGAAGTGCAAATATAGTTCTGTTTATTTCATATCCTCCGCCGTAAGCTAACTTCGTCATTCATTTCGCGACAGGCAGATTGGCAACTTCCACGACAATTCTTGTAGAGAGGCAGCAATTTAATCTCTCTTAGTGATTTTCTGCTAGATGCATAGAGTGATCGAATTCTTCATCAATCAAGCTATTCATATCCACTTAGTCCACTTATTTCCTCGTTGCTACTTTACTTACTTCCTGCTGGTAGCGTTATAATGAACGGTACTGATGACTCTCGAAAGGAAGGTCAGTTTTCTTCGTGCATCTTGGTTAGTCACTTGACACCCGGAGAGATCTCGCGCGCATCCTGTTGGACCGAAACAGGACCTCCTCATAAATTCAAGGTATGAATAAAGAGTCTTGAGATAAAATAGATTAGATTATAAAACTTGATAAAACTTTCGCTAATGTATATTTGCAAGAAATCTATTGTCTTTCCTTAGTTCTTTAAATTTATAATTCCTAAATATACAGAAAACACACAATCAAGGAACACCCAATCTCTACAATCGCGCCTCACGACGTTGATGACAAATCGCAGATGAGTCTTGTAGAGTGCGTCAAGTCGATAATGGCTTCGCAGCCCTCGAGTGCCCGGAAACTTTCAAGTACCAGCGGTAACGACTTAAAATATTCTTGAAGCGTTTTCTCCACTTAAGATAATTCCGCGAGTTTTTCTTCCTGTCCTTTTCCCAAGAAATCGGAAAAAGAGATACCGACGGTATCTGCGAAACGTCACGCTCGAGTGCGCCGTTGTTCCGCTCCTTGAGATGTATGCTTTGACACATTTGGAATACGAACTTACCCTCGAGAGTTGTGAATTCACGCGTGATGAAGAAGCGGGGTAAAAAGGAACATACAAATATCGATCACGAAGAAAGGGCGAGATTCCGCCCACGTAGAGGAACTTCCTGTTTTTCATGGCGGATATTTATCTATTTTTCGAAACCCTTGCCTAAACCAACACCTAACGTACGAAAAGGGGCGCCTTCGGCGACACTTTATCTCTTCCTGCGCATCTACCCTTAACTCGTAACACACGCTTTCCGTCCTGATCGTTCTCAAGTGATGCCACTCTTCTGTTTTACCTGCGTGTTTCGTGATGGAGGAATTTCACCTACCTTATCTCATGACAGTCTCCCTTCCGAGGGAGGCCTCGCTTCATCACGGACACCTTCGCCAGGAATTATCGACTCTTCAACCTGAGGCGAATGATGGGATCTCTGAGCAGCGTGCCTGCATCCTTCATTTTATATTAAACATCTTTTTTTTTAATCTGCGTAAAATTAAACAACATTAGCTATATAATTTTCGCTCTAATACGATCATAAAATTTTATAAATTGTAAGTTATATTGATAATATCAATTTCCATTTAAACAATAAAAACGAACTTTTTGTAGACCCTTTTACTAATATAAATTGCCTCTTTTACTAAAGCATGGTCAGGTATAATAGAATAGAAGTAAAAAATGTCACAGGCGATCTTTTCAGCCAGTGTGAACCTTAGTGCCGCGATTATTCAGTCACCCACGCGGAAATGGTTTTCTCTTATATTTTCTATTCGGGCGTCAGAGAAGTACTTTTCTCCTTTCCTTACGATAAATCTCCGCTAAGTCACAAATAGAAATTATTAATATTCCCACGTTTATACTAGATCATGTAAAAAAATGCATGCCTATGCTCTATGTGTTAAAATACTTTGATATTAATTGAGATCAGTTGCATCTTCTTTTACATAAAAATTTATAAATTTATCGAAATTTAATACAATTTTGATAAATCACAAAATTTTTCTCGATATCTGGCACACTTGAAAGAGTTTTTATTCAGTGATCCGTGTACTCCTCTCTCTCTCTCTCTCTCTCTCTCTCTCTCTCTCTCTCTCTCTCTCTCTCTCTCTCTCTCTGACACAGTTTTCTCTTCCGTTTCTTCTATTTTCAAACATAGACGGATATCGGATCGGAGGCGAGGAGATCCTCGTGAGATCCATGTCCGTGTCTCGACAAGGTGGACCAACGCAGATAGGCCCCAAGCCCGAGATACATCCCCGGTCGGGGGAGGCCTCGCGAGGTAGGAGAGAAAGGGAGAAAGAGAGACACCCACGCAGGTGGGACCACACACGACGGTCCCGTCATTTGTTGGACACTGCATGGGCATGTCGTGTTCCACGGACACGAGGTACACAGCATTGTACACTTCTTGGCGCTGTCCCGCGGCGTGTCGTATCGCCAGCGGGCCGTGCAACTTTATGGCCGAAGCCGATTGCGTGCGACTCGAATAGACGCAAAGGGGGAGGCAGGGAGATGGGGCGCGAAGAAGAAAGCGGGCTCTGGCACCTGAGCGCGCGAGACGAATACGACCGTAAGAGGATTATAATTTAATTTATTATGTTAATATGCCGCGGTTCGCGTGAAAGGGGCGCGTGTAAAGACGAAAATTTCGAAGATATTTTTTTCTTATGGTATCTCAACAAAATAAAGTCCAATTATTCTGGCTATGTAGATCTTGGTCTCCAACTTGTGGTAATATTCATTGCGTTAACATTTACTGAGCGAGATATAAAATGTAAAATTAAAGTTTCTCCGGGAAAAACGAATTCTCGTAGAGAACAAGAACAAGAGAAGCTATGTTCCGTACCAAAAAATGACCTCTGTTGCAAAGAGGGCCGTAAATGCTAGCTTCTTGTTCTCTTGAGGGAATAAATTTTGTAAAGAAATACACACTAGCATACATATGTAGATAACAGAAAGAGAAGACGTTGCGGAGGAGAATGCGATAGATACGTATACCGGTAACCCGACGGGCAGTGACTTGACCTCGGGGATACATTATTGATAGTGGTGCACGCCACAAGAATGGTGACTAGATGGTAATTTTCGATGGGACGAAAAAGGGCGACGGTATTCCGTATGCTTGGTTCCCGTAGGATTAACGTCGCAGAGGACGTCGTGACGCGGTAGGAATCTTGGATTAGCTCGCAGTGTCGGAGGTGTAGCTACCGCACTAGACCGATGATCCATGACAGTTTCGATAGATCGATGATGAGCATCTTCACGTAACGTTGTAAGAATGCAATCGAGCGTTCGTTTCTTTGCGACAGAAGGTAAAAAAAGAAATGGGTTGGAAAAATAAAATTAAAGTGAATGTAGCTCTTCTCGTTTCCTCCGGGCGTAAAAATTTTTCAGATTTATGAGCTACCTTTAGAAGGATCAGCTTCTGAACAGCGTCTCGGACAAAATTCTTCGTTGAAGCGGTGGATTACTCCCAAAAATTCGAATGATCGATTGACCGCTTTGTCTTGGAATGCTGTAACATGACTAACGCGAGATTCCTGCCTTGAAAAAAACGCCAACGTGCGTAAAGCCACGACGTATCTTCCTCGGAAGAGTCGGGTAGTTCGATCAAAGTCGAAGCAAGACCGGGAGCAATCCTTCGACGGCGTACGAGAGATATCCATCTACAATGATGCTAAGGACCGAAGGACCAGGCATTTGTAATCCTGCGAGTGAGGCCGGGGGTCGTGGAAGGGACGGCCGCGCAGCCCAATTTATATATTGCGTCCCGGAGACGTCGCCGATTAATCCTGAAGAAGTCGCGGGACCACCCAAGTGAAACTAACACCCTTTCTCGTCCTGTTGCCTGACACTGGTCGCGCGTCGTAAACGTCGTTTCGTCCTACTTTAACACTGCAGCTTAACTAAACGTAGTAGACGCAGCTGCCCCTTCTTTTCTCCATTCTGTATCGACTCTAATCGTACAGGGACGATGTCGCACCATAAAGTGATGAAAGTCGGGCGTTATAAGAAGGTTTGACGAGTAGCATGAAAATCGAGCTACAAATGACATCTGATCTTGACTTATCTTAATTTCGAAAAAAGGCGAAAGAAACGATAAGAATAAATTAGATAATCCTAAATATACGTAACGATTCTCAAATGTAAATTGATATAAATTTAAGGCAGCGATTAAAACGAATTAATTGGCCACAAGTAACCAGAAAGATACAATCGGCATATCTTACCTTCGAGTTACATTATATGCACGACGTTTCGTTATTTTTTTGCGGTACTTTACACCTACAGTCGGACGTCATTATGATAATATTTCGCGAGGCCCACGTCTTTTTTCTCATTACGCGAGCGCGCACAGGGGGGCGGACGAAAAGGCAGGGGCTGGGAGGGAGGACGAGAGTCCCGTCCGCTAATTTGAATATTGAGTTGCGGGGGTGTCGGTAACGGGCAGCTGCACAACTCGCATAAAACATAAAACGTCTCTAGAACCATTCGCTCCTCCAGACAGAGGAACGTGGGTGCGCTTGAGTCAAGCCAAATACTTACTCCTTTGAGTACCGAAAGGTCTTTTGACGAAGGATGCCCCAAAGACAAAACGCTCGCGTGTCCCGAACAAATTCTCCGATGAAACTCGTTTGTTCTT
This sequence comes from Solenopsis fugax, assembly GCA_003595255.1. NCBI lineage: Eukaryota > Metazoa > Arthropoda > Insecta > Hymenoptera > Formicidae > Solenopsis > Solenopsis fugax. The sequence continues at coordinate 18,660 of QKQZ01046573.1, forward strand.
TGCTGACTGATAGGCGACTGCGTGTATTCAATAACATCAACGAAAAATTTAAAAAAAGAAACTCGTCATTTCAAAATATAATTTTACACAAATAAAAATAATTTATAAACAACTGTATGTCCTTCATCTTTCATCTTAAAAACAAAGCTATCTGATGTGACGTATGTGTATACACTTTGAAAAAAGCAAGAAAGATTATCGAGCATTTTAATTTATTGAATTTATCAATCAGTGAAGATTATTCATCTTTACGAGACGTGTTTAATCGATTCCAAGAAATCTCTCATTAATATTCCTCATTAAACCTGTTCGTGCATCAAAATTGCGGGACTATGGACACACGCATGTAGTTATAAATGCATCTTACACGAAAAATCTTTGTCCCAAGGAGTTAAAGTTCGCCTCATGGTCAATTAGCGACTTTTTTTGCATCCACTCGCGTATATACCTGCCACTAGCATTGTGCTCATATGATCAACCGCTTGAGAGCATAAATCGTTCACATGCGTTTTACTTACGCTGGCGAAGAATTATTTTTACCCTCAACAAGGCCGCTTATGTGAATAAAAAAAGTACTTAGAACCTTTAGCAAATTTAGCTCGCATGCAATAAATATTTTCATGCATATAAATATTTTCATAACAGGTCAACAAAGTTGATGCTGCGCAGCTCATTAAGATTATAACATCTGCCAATTAATAAATCTTTTTGCCATAATCGAATTTTGATTTGCGATCGACATGCTTCGTCTTTCCTTCTTCCTTCACGAACCTGAAAATTGGAACTTTGCGAATATTATTCCCAATCTTATCCATGGGCGTAAGTGATGATACGACTTTGTCGTGAAGGGATTCCCACAAAAAGCCCAATCATTCAGCCAAGAACGTAATGAATGGCCAGCATTTACATACGAAGATGGCGAGTATCTTATTACAAGGGAACCGAGAGGGTGGGTTACGTTTCGTTCAGTTAGACTCGACTGAACAATGCTCCACCGAGGTGGCCGTGGAGGTAATACCCGGACGACGCGTTGCTGAAGACATGATTAACATTCGTTAATAAGATGGATGCGCGTGACGGGCATTGTTGACCCGTTGACATTGGGTGTGATTTAGGTGCCTGGCTCGTACTCGAGGCTGCCGGATCTACTACTAGCGCGAGAAGGAAGAGGAGGAATCGCTCGCCATTGTTCGTCGCGTTTTTTCATTGCCTCGTTAAAGAATGCGCCAGGTAACCGGGAAACAATTGAGTAACACTCTCGTAGGTGTGCGTTTTTGAAAGATTATATTTTGATCATCTGTCACAGTTTTTGTTCTCGAAGTAAATTTACACGTCACTTAACAAGATAAAATGTACGCTTAGCAGAAGAAGAAGAAGAATAAAGTATATATAAATGTATGTGCCTCATCATGATTTTTGTTTTGTTTCAAGTCTTCGAATGGAAAATGAGCGAACCATCTTGAAATCATACGTCGTTCACATTATTTCTGCACTGGCGGTACTCCATTAGTAGTAGAGCAGATGGGCAATCTTCGATCTACTCCGCGCACATTATGTTCACCTTCAGCGGGTCGATCGCTCGTGATGCAATTTTCTTCCATGCGTACGTAACGAGGGTCCATACGTAAAACGGAATAACGCGAGAGCAGGTAGAAGGACACACGTATGCGAGGCGCAAGCGGTGTCCTTTACGCGGATAGATGGTTTCGCATAATTATCGTAAAGGAAAAATCATTGTGCGCCATATGCCGCGCGTGGAGGGTAAACAGCAACGCGGATAGGCAAGTATGCGTTCATGTCGGCTTCGAGGTACATTAAACCCTTGCCTTACGCTATCACACCGGTAACAGCTGCTATGCGAAGCTCGCTATCACCGCATCTTGGACCCTGCGAGATGAAGATGCTTCCTCCGTGGAAAATACACGCGTTCACACGATATTAAAAACTAATAACGAAAATATAACGTAATTTTTATTCTTAAATCTCAAATATTTAAAGTATTAAACGATACTTTGTGTTAAAATAAAAGCGTTTCTACGAAAACGTAAGTTTCCAATCACTCTATATAGAACAAACATTTTTGTAGTATCTTGAGTCAGCGAACACGCCGCTTCAATGAAGAGCTCAATCGACGATGATTTCTAAATCTTTTACACGCGACCACCGGCTGATGGGACGTATACCAGGCTTAACTAATATGAATGGATTGTCGGATATGAATACACCCGCATGAGAGAGTCTATTATGGAAATTCATGTGAACACACAACGCCCCCATAACGCGACCCAGCAAAATCGCACCTGGCAAGATCGAAGTTCACTCACGATACACCCGGTACCATCGTCAATGTTATATATTTGTACTTGCTTCACTTATAAAAACGTTGTCTTATGAGATTCAGATTAAATGCACTGAGAGAAAAAATTGTAGTGGCAATTATAAGGGGACAACCATACAAATTTTGTTAATATAATTATAATATATAGTTA
>QKQZ01046575.1:0-42364 GCA_003595255.1 Solenopsis fugax
AGCCGTCGTCGCCGCCGCCACCGCCGTCGCCGCTTCGTGGGCGACATCTAGTTCAGCCGACATCGGGAGCTGAAAGCAAACTAATCCAAGTTTTAGCATCACTGCGGCATATGAGGGGAGGTTGCGACGCTTCTCAAACTCGTAAACGAAGATTCGTATATAAGCGGAGCGAGTCCTTCACCCAAGCCGTGCGAAAGCGACAAATTGCATCCGGAGCAATTGACTGGAGCGCTTAAGTTCCTCAACGCCGGGACTCTTCGGCATCGTGAAGTGCGACGAGACCGATTATCGAGTGCACCTGCTACGCGACGATCGATCTCGCTCAAACTCGAGAAGAGTAAGGGCGTCGGGCGAGCGTTCTAAATTCCCTCGGAAAATATTTATTAGACTCGGCAGGGGAACGGCCGTCGAAAGTCCCTCCAAGAGGTTAAACCTGCGAATGACGTAGTCTTGAATCCGCCCGTCTTCATAAAATTAATCAAAAAATGCCTGTTCCGCGGCGCGCCACCTGCTATCCGAAGTTACTGTCAAAGCACTTCGGCGAAATTAAATTTTTCGGTGAAATTACTGTCGCATCGTAATATGATGCAAAATCGAAATTACGCTTCCCTTTACATTTTCATACTATAGTATCGTGAGGAAGCATCCATAAATGCAATATATAAATATTTGATTTTCAATACGTTTTATGTTTACATATAATTTAAAGTAGTATAACAAGGTTCAATATTAAACAGTTACATATTGCATAAAATGCACACCAAAAGCGCAAGCCATTGCCTTCAAATAATATTAGTAATATCGGCACGTTGAAAACTAAAATTATCCCACAAAGTTAGTTGATGAAAGTTTCCTTATTCAGTTACATTTCTAAAACTTGAGATGCATAAAATTCTTGCGTGAAGAAAACTTTGTTTTTCACTTAATGCCAATATCATTTTCTTTACTTGAAGAGAAATTACGTTTCTCAGACTTGGAATAAGAAATTGAACATTGAAGGATGAGAAGTTGAGACAAATAATGACTCTCGGCATATTTATTTTAGAAAAAATTGGTTATAAATTCGCTCCCAATGTTTTTTTCGTAAAATATGTTTTGGCTTGGACATCCCGTATGTAATCGATGGATTTAATATGTTAATCCATGTCCACTTTTTCACTCGTAAAGCGATCACATGAAAAAAGAACTTAATGATCCATCGAGACACGCTGAGTGTATGTCACTTTGTTCAAAATTCGAGCATCCACCATCTAGCATCCTTCGTTAAGTAAGCGACACTGGTTGTCGCCGTCACCAGCGTCGCCGTCGACAGAATTTAATTACTCGACGGTAAATTACTAGGTAATCGAATTGCCGGTCGCTTATGAAAAAGCAATAATCAGTGCGGATGAAGTCAGCGCAGCTGCAATGCGGCATGAAAATTTTCGATGAGTTTACTTAAATTAAGATAATCTCGCAAAAATTCCTGGAGAGATTACTTAAATGCCATTCACTTGAATTAATCGTGTACCTTCACCTTATACTTAAACAAGCATACAATATTTACATAAGTAAAATCTATTATAGTACATATCGCAAATTTTGATCATTATATTATTGTTATTATGATATTATAATTTCTATTATTATCTTGCATTTTTATGTACGTATTAATTATTAACTATTGCATTATTACATATGTATGTATTATCATCTTCATTTTGAAATGATGTTCCATCATTAGCGCTGTTTATTTTTTTTTCTTCTTGCTCCTTCATGCTTCTTACTTGTGCTCTGTAAGTAGTTTCCAATTTTGCTTGACATTACGTGTATCATGGGATTCAGTTGTCGCAAATAATCCGCGCACTAGGCCTGGATTTACGACTTGGTCCCTTAAATTCTCGTTAACATGATTAGGAACGTAATTATGCGACCACGACATCCTCTCCGGCAATCAACGCCGATGGGCAAATATGGCAACGATGATGTAACCGGTGGGAGACTTGAAGGTAATCAGACATGTAAATGACACGTTTACCTCTGAGATTTGCATTAATTCCGCTAATCGTTTCCATCAACATCAAACGCGATTTTCCGGGAAAATTAAACATGTTAAATTGTCTCTTACAAGAAAAAGTGGACCTTCTGCAACGAATAACAAAAGAATGCAAGTTTTGTTCCATTACTATCATTCTATTGTTTGTTATTTTTTTAATTCTTTTATCATTAATGTTTGTGGCAGTAAAGAGAGATTAACATTCTAATCTTTCATTTACTACATATGCATCTCACGTTAGCTTGGAATACTAAATAACTAGAGTGTAACTAAGTGTAACTAATATAGACTGGAGTAGAATATAACTAGAGTATAACTGAGAGTATAACTAAATTTGATATTTACGAACATCAAAATATTTTAAAAATAAATTTATTTGCCATTATATTCTACCAAATAGAACTTTTCTTTTATAAAACTTAATTTTTAGCCACATATAGAAATATTCAATTATAAAAGTGTCATTTACTCATTTCAAATATTAGATAAAAGAATCTTAAAAAATATTCTTATTCTCTAAAATAACTTTAAAAGAGTCTAATAATAATAAATCGAAATTAATAATCATACCATATCGTTGTTAACGTTAAATAAAATTAAACAAAAAGAATGCCAGAAGCAAGGTATTTTAAAACTCATTTTTAGATGAATTATCCGACATTTGCATCGTAAATAAGTTCGAAGCTCGATAGTGGCGTTAAACGTAAATACGTGTATCACGAAAAGCACAGATGAGACGAAACAAACACTGAAGTCGTGAACAAGTTCGAAACCGAAAGCTCGTTGCCGAAGAGGATTTGCTGCTCGCGCGCGTCTGTCCATCGGATGTTTCCAAGCGTGTACGCGAGGTTTACGAGCAAACACAGCGGCGTCCCCCATGGTTTGCGTACCTCCGTGTAGCGTAAACCGAGACCGCCGTGCGCACAGACGGTAACAGGAAGGCAGGGACTTCCAACGACTTGGCCGAAGTTGCAAACTGCAGATTGCACCGGACCGACGGTCGTATAACGTCTCGATCTAATTGCGAGCAATGTTTCTCAACCCCTTCCTCCCTTCCTTCCCGGCACACCGAGATTTAATACTAATATCGCACTCGCAGTTATGCAGATGTTGTCTCCCGCTACCGGGCAATATAGGTAAATGCATTAAGGTAAACTGTATGCGACGCATAATCGCATTGTAGCAGTCTTATAGAAGATACATTCTGTAGAAGACAGAAAGATAAATGGAGAATAAGAGTTACGATATGACAACGAACAAATTTTTTAATTAATATAAAAACAAATTGAAGAAAACAGATCTTGTAATGTTCACTTTTTTTATATAATATTTTTTTGGAATACTTTCGATCACGTGTTTTCTTCTTTTTAGAAGAACTTAGAAGCTAACTCTTTTTAATAATAATTATCGAAATTCTTCTGTTATAGGAGCTTTTGCAAAATTAATTAGGAAAGCCAAGAATTAATATATCCATAAATCCATCACATGTATTATATAAAAACTTGGGTACCGACTGACCTCTGACACTTTCCGTTACGCGTAATCGTCTTGTTAAGCTGCTGTTTTGGCACGATCTTCAGGCAGTTGTACTCAACCGCTCTCGCGTTACGAGAGCAGAGGCTGGCTGGTTTTCGATTACCCATCTCGAAACCACCGATATACACCAGCCATGCATTCCACTACCCCGTAACTATACAGTGGCGACCCACGTAAACCCGCTAATGGTAGGTCTGTTTGTATCTTTGTATGCGTATACCGTGCATATCTAGACCCGGAATGTAAACTACCGCATAAAGCTGATTTCTGCATTCGCATCCCCGGCAGGCGATATCACCTAAATTGTATTCCGCGTTTCGCACAACTTAGGCAAGGCTAGTTGGACCGTCTACTTAGATATTGACAAGTATGATCTATAATAGCACATACTTGCAATATACGCACAGCTGTGTTAGTATACGTATATTTCTCTTGAATTATGAAATGGCGAATTGCTAGTCTAAAGAAACTGACAATATTAATGAAATAATCAGATTACACATTTTTATGTCTCAATTATAAAAGACCAATTTTTCATTGATTTATTTATTATAATATTCTTTTTATAATTTTGCTTAGAATTGTCATTAATCTAGTATTATAGGATTTTCAATCTTCGCATGACGGCTGCTTAATTTATCTTTAAACCAATTATAATATTTCATTTTGTTAATTGATTAATAATTATTCTTACAATTAATCTACTACATATTGTATATCATGGTTTAATTTTGTTAGAATTAATTATTATTATTATTTCTAATGTAATCAATTATTCAATTTTAGTAGATAGTAGATAACAGCTAAAATTTTCTGCGAAATTGTCGTTAACATTATCAAATTTACATTACCTGTATTTTCACTCATCGTTATTTGTTTTCTTTTTTTATTATCACTCAATCTTTCTCACCTTTTATTAAAATTTCAGAGAGTACGCGCGAGTATACGTCGAGATTTATGAAAGTGGCAGATCTTTAAGAGAATTATTTTTTCCAAGTGGTGCAACCAGAGGAAAAAAAGTGCTTCTTTTAAAGGATCTCGATACTCAGCACAGAGAGCGCACTAAAAAGGATTACCTACGTCCTCCTATTTCTGAGAGCGCGATACAAAACTGTGCTGTTAAACCGGACGCTTAAATCGACGTACTCTACCTGATAAACGATACTTTTCTTCACCTTATATATTTTGTAGGTAACATGCTGCACGTAAAGTATAGTAGAGAAAACGTGTCTGCCGAAGATTCGCTATAAGATATTAATGATTGTCTATTTTGGTTCATTAGTATTGTCAGTTCTTTAAACTTTAATTAAATTTCTAACAAATTAAAATCCAATGGCATTCGAGTGATTAGTAGAATTTTTAATATTGTCAGGTTTTAATACTATTAAATATCCTAATATTATTTGAAGATATCATACATATAACACTTGGCATTAAAATACTTAACATTTTATAAACCTTGAACACTAAAATCCAATCTCCGAATTTTTAAGCTTTAAAAATCTTATCATTTTCAATTTTAAATAGTAATAAGTATTTAAGTCAACATATAAAATTCTTGTAGGAAAATTTTTAGCTATTTTAAGTAGTAAGTTACAGAATATATTAAATCTCACACACAAATTTTATATTTTTACAATTAAAGTTGTATTTCTCCTGAATGTGCTCTTAACAATTACATAATCATAATTTTTTACAAGAAAAAACATTTTAATTTGTTCATTTTTACATGATGTATTTGTATGCAATCCATATACAATATACATGAAATTAACAAATTATATTAAGAAAACATATATTGACACTTTGATTTCTGTTCCTATTATTTCGCTCGCACAAACTCGGATCAAATAACAATGCCATGTCATGTAAACCTTAAGCCTCACACTTCTCTCCCCCGTTCCATAATAACCGTGGAAGTAGTAGAGCGAGAATCTTCTGGCTCAGACGAGACGTCTGTCCTGAACTTTCTATCTTGCACAAGAGACATGGTGCCTTTCATCCCGAAGAAAGCATCGTCGCGAGTATGGAAGCTGAACTTCAGCTTGATTACGAATTGAAGGTATACCGCGCGATTCTCGCCCATGCTCACTCTCAGGAGGGGACATAAAGGCGAAGTAAAGGGACGTCTGTTGGTCTTATAACCAGCTCCAATGTAGCAGCAAGAGCGAGATAGGAAAGAACAATTTTATCCGGCGAACAGTCACGTGTCGATTAAATATGTATGACGACTGTGTGGCACTAGACGAAAAACGAAGAATTGTAAATCAGATTCGGGATTGAAGACTTCAGAAAAGTCGTCGACAAATTGTAGAAACTTGAATGTACGTGTCAAGAATATATGTATATGTGCGTTGTATATACCTATCTAAAGAAGGATTCTTGGGTAAAACTTTATAACGAAGTTGTCGAGTACTGTTATCGATGTACTAGATACAATTTATAATTTGGTTTACCAGAAATGCAATGGATTCATCTGTTAGTATTTCGATGTACTAACACATTCGATGTTAACACATTTGTGTATTACGTGTATCACGATAGCTGCTCGCACTTTCGCCTTTCTCGCAATGTTCTCAAACAAAGGGAAACATGACTCTCGGATATTCTTGCAATATTAAACTTCTCGCATGACTCGGTTTACGCTTATATTTCAATTTGAGGAATTTAATTATTTGATATTGATAGACATAACACAATAGTGTTTTTATTATTATAAGTACCTCATATAATAAACTCTTAAAGTTTCATTTATAAATTAATTAAATATCATATAGGAGAATTTAAGAATCACTTAATATTAATTGAAAAAAAAGAAGACTTTCTACCGAAAAAGTAGAATAGATTTAATATATATGTGAATGATTTAAAACTATCCGTCAATTTTTATTCTCTTTCTCGTACTTCTGAAGAAACTTTGTAATAAGCAGGGATGAGGTCCGATACTTCTTCAAAACTTCGAGTCTCCTTCAACGAGCTTCGTCAGAAAATCCGCAGAAGACTTATAATACTTTCGACAATCTGATGAAGAAAAAATAAATGTTATTTTAGATAAATAATTATTAACTAATCAAACATCCATGACCAATTTATTACAAATACAAGGTATTTTTTGCTACATGTAGAATTTTAATAAATTAGCACTGTTTTATATTACATTTTTAATAATATAAAATAAATTAATTATTATTGTTACATATTTGTTTAATATAGACGTAAACTACTTGAGAATAAAAAAAGACAAAAAAAACTATGAAATATTTGTTAAAAAATTACATTAATCTAAAAAAAGAAGTAAATCTAGTAAACATGATTATTTGGCGTTCGCAGGAAAAGTCGCAATACCTTTGATACAATCTCAGCGATAGTATTAAAATAGCGATCGATACTTCCTATCAGGCAGCTATCTAATCTAATATATCCGGCGAGACGTGAAAAGATGCATGTAAAAGAAATGTGACATCGTCGCGACGAGATTGAGACTGATTTCGGACCCGGTCGTGGAACAAGAAAGCTATTACAGCGACATCAATTCCTGCGAGGTGTCCATTCATGCGAGACAATATCGCGGCGGCGGGAACGTTGTTTAAATATTGGGACACGCCGGCATGGCATGGGTTATTGAAGTTTCCGCAGACCTTTTTTTATCTGGGGAACCGGGAGGGAGAAAAAAGGGAGTTTTCTTGCGATATCACGCTTGCCGGCGTAGCTTTCGCGAACGACTTTTTGAACAAGACCTCCTGACCCGTTTAAAAGTTTCGTGGCTCCTCTTCCTTCTCACTACCCTTCCTCTCCAACCCACTCCCCACAGCCGTTTTTTCACATCCTTGTCACGAGTGTCTAACTTTCGCGAAATGTTTCCCCTTTTCTTCCACTCAGTTTTTCTCGAGGAATTATTATTAGGGCGGACACTTTAAGGTGTTTCCGTTGTACGCTGTGATCATGTCTAACTTTGATCATGTTACAGAATCCTCCAGGGTCCTGTAAAACTGATAGTTTGTGTACCTTGACAAATCTCAATAAATTCTTTATGAACATAACGAAATAGACAGTAATTACACCAACAATTTATTATTCGGCTAATCGTGTTTGTGACACACAAATCTCTTATATATTATATAAAAAATTTATGAAAATCATTCAAATGTGTTATTATCCAAAATGCAAAAATATCTTTACTTTCGCATTATTTAAATAAATAACTATTTGGAATGCAATTAAATATCACACGACGACGAATATTTAAACAATGATTATTTTTAAACGTACCGCAACGTTATCTTTAAAAGTAAAATTAATTTATAAAAGGTTCGCTAGTTTAGAAAAGCAAAAGTATCTCTAACAATAAACGTAACAATGAAATATTCCAGCAATAATATTTGAATTTTGAATTGTATTTGACGAATACATTCTGTTCTTTAAATATTTAAGTATAAAAAAACACAAACAAATTCAGAAAAATTTGTTTTGTTTTATTCAGGATTTCAGAATTGTTTTATCTGCAAATTTTGAAACTATTTTTAATCATTTTTCAATTTTAGAGCTTGAAAATATTAAATTCTTGTGTTTTTAATCCTTCGATACAGAATTTTTCGTAAAAATGGTTTCCTTCCGCCCCGCCAAATCGCTTTCAGACACGCAGGAACTCGAAAACGCCATTATCGCAGATACCCGGGCCTCATTATCATAAGCACACGATTCGCGAGGCTCGGCACGGCAGCTGTTAATCGTCACGTTCCCGATTCCCTTCTCGATCGCATTTTGCCGCCGGCTATTAAATAATTAAGTGCTGGCACTTAATTCGGCCCGAGCGAGGCCTGGAACGCGGAAGAAAATCGATCCACCGTAACTGCGGAATACTTCCAGGGAGACGCGGTGAGACTATGTTGTGCTCGATAATGAGAAGTACTCAACAAGAGCGATGTGTAATTAGAGACGATGGCGTGCGCCGAATGGCTGAACGTGGTCGACAGCCCTGTGAAACGCCGCGTACGTTTTAGCGATGAAAAGAATAGTCCCGATAATGAGCGACACTTCGGCGGTGTGTCCCTAGTTGACAAGTGATTTCATGGATAATGAAGAGTTGTCCTGAGAGCAATAGAAATCATTAATTTACAAATATAATATTAACAAATTTTTTAACAAATAAAAGGAACTATCTTTAAATATTAAATTTTCCAATCAGAATTGAAAGAGATAAATAAATAGGTAGATAGATAGAGATAGATAGAGAAAGAAAGAAAGAAAAAAAGCGATTTGTATTTAAAAAAATTTTATATATAAAAATTACTTATATATTGTATTAAAACTAATTTTAAAATTAATTTTCTGTAACTGCTTATATATCAATAATAATATTATTTGACATATTATTAATCTCGTAAAGATAATTTTGCAGTTATTGCATATTATTTGCACAATTTTACTTTATAATATCCTCTGCATGTTATTATAAAAGAATCTTAAGAATTTGACTCTCTAAGATTTCCTCTTGTTTCGCTGAAGTAACGTTAAAATCTTCTTAAAATAACGTTAATGAGATACGTAATATAGTACAAATTGCTTGATTAATGAGAACTCTATAAAAACTTAGAATTAAATTTTACTTTATTAACCATGTTAACTAACTAAAGCTACTGCTGTCATTATGATAAAATAGGGCAAGTTTAAATTTTATTTTTATAATTATCCACGAAATGTTCAAACTTTGTGCAAATAATGTAGTAAATACAATACGATTGCAAAAACGGTGCATTGAACTTACTAGATTGCACCGCATCCAGTTCCTCCTATTGTGTTTCTATCGTTGCCGCAAGGATTACAAGTACGGTTCATTAAAAACGGTTGTTACAGCAGCGAGAAGCATGCCATATGTACCTCACCTAACAACGGTCAGCAGAAAAAGAAATGCGGGAGAACAAACTTTTACCTCTACAATGTAAGAATTTCCGATAAACGAGTTACACGTGCGTCATTATTTCTCGTCCCGAGTAACAAACTACGCTTTTTTTTAACTATCGATTTGCAATCGGCAGTTCGAATTGTGTGCCTACATAAGATTCGTTTGTTTCATTTACGTAATATTGTTTGCCGGTGGAATGTGAAAGTTTGTGCGAACGCTTGTGCATTCGGTTCAGCATTTCTTTTTGACGAGTCGAAAGAGAGATAACGAATGAAGATCGGTGAACTGGTCATTTGATCAGGCACGATCAGGTCAAGTGACTACTAATTTTGCATATCGCACAATTCTGTGGATAAATGAATAAACGGATTAAAAGGCGTTTAATTACAGCCTTCTCCGCAAGTTGGATTATTGAATCTGTCCGCAATGAATTTTCTGCGAACGTTCGAATCATAAATGCCATATCACGAACTCCTAATCGATAATTCGAGTCGCACGTAATTTTTGATGTAAAATTCTCACTTATTGCGTGTAATCACAAATCGCGACTACATCATCGCTTTGTAATATGAATAAGGATTGAGTTGTTAATCTTTTCAATGGGCGATGTAAAATTTTACGTCAATATACGAGTACATCAAGCGCATTGATTTGTTCATAGTTGTTTCAGATTACGTAAAAGCTCTTTTCATAAGATCATATTCATAAAAAGTTGTTCTAAATAAATTTTATGTGTTTTAATCTGTAAATTATTTAAAGAATTTTATTGTAATTCGAATGTATGCAAATCTATTAGGTTTATTTAATTTAATTTTATTAATTCTTTTTAAAAAATTGTTGATATTAAACTTTTTTCAATTTAGAACTAAATTCTTGCTACAAAGTAAGAAGTGATTTGTAAGAAATTATGCATTTTTTTAGTAAAAAGAACAACTTTTTATAGTTGTTATTAATTGTTACATGTTGCTGAAAATTGATTGATAATTTGCCAGTTCTGTCATATAGTTTATTTATTAAAAAAGAAATTATAAATTTAGATCTTTTGAAAAAATTATTAATTTTTTTCAAAATTTTGTAACATTAAGGATATTACGTATAACCCAACATCTATCACATGCACTTTCACCAATTTTCAGTAGAGCCCAACTGCTCGACGTCGTGTATGAGGACACGTACATGCAGTGCAAGCTAAGGCATAGACGTAATATTCAGGCAATTCCTGTACGAATAGTCTCTTTCTACGTCAGATGTATTTCACGTGCTCAGAATTTGAAGATGCTCTATGTGAAGTGAGACTTCGAATTTACGAAATGAACGTATATTTCAATGTATCTCCTTCAATATTGTTGGTCTGGAACGTGAAACATGCCCGTAAGTTTCCTGTTAGAGAAAATATTCCTACGCAAAACAAAAAAAAACATTAATGTCTTTATAATCACACAGCGTTTCTTCAAGAATTTGAGAAATTTGTTACTAACTTTCCATATTCTTATAATTTTTAACAAGGCATAAAAATGGAATTAGAGTATATCGTTAATAAAAAGTGGTAGAAAAATCATTTTCCAATAAAATAAAAATGCAATATAAAATATATTTATATAGAGGAGATGCATATGAACTATATTTATACAAAAACCTACATTTTCCCTGCTCGTTATTGACTTATTATTATATTATTAATTTGTACGAGAAATTAAATTTAAAAAATTCAAGGATATTATTTTGGATAATTTTCAATAATTTTTTTATAAGAAATGTCTAAAAATAATCCGTATATTTCATCATCCGTATATTTCGTAATCTTTGTCCGCAGTATACACAAATAAAAAATTCTTATGAAAGTAACTAGTTAACAGGCTTGATTTAAATCGAATTCTATCTCTGGTGCTTCCCAGTTGTAACATGGGTGGTTTGTTATTCCAGCGTGGAAGGGACGCCAACGCTGTTCTCTGCCAACTTTGCGCACGGAGTTATGTCCTCGCGGGCAAATGCTGCGCATAACTTCGCCACGAGTATCTGGCCTTGCAGCTACTACTCGAATGCTGCGGCATATCCTGCGGTGCGGATAATATTGAGTTATACTTGACAATGCATACAGCTTTCTGATATCAATAAGCGAAAATTGTTACGTTAACGCGTAACAAAAAAACAACAGTTGTTTCTATACAAATAATTTGAAAATACTGGTACTGTTATTTTTGTGATTCACGGTTATACTATTATATTTATATATCACTAGATTGTAAGTAAATAACGTAGATATTGGAAATACAGAGAAATACAAAAAGTAAGGAAAAATATTTTAAAAGTTATTAAATAATAAGAAGAATAGATAGGAATCGATAGGATTAAGATATCATTAATCAACTGACATGTATGAAACATTTAAAATTTACAGTATAGAGTAGCTATATACAATTGTCGATAAGATATTAAGAACACAAAATAAATATATAAATAAATCTTTTATAAATTTTCTATATAAATTTTTTGATGAGCATCACCTGCATCACGAAAGATTTGCTACCAAGAGCTGCTCTGCCTCTATAAATAACTTTCTATCCCAATATAAAATGAATCGATAAAAATAATAATGTTCTTCTTTTCTTGCCAGTAACTATCCCCGGTAGTACTACTAAAATTGGGTGCGCAAATTCGTGCTGAGCGAATCTATGCAACAATATTTCACGTTTGAAAGCACCGTATGCTTTTCCGATACCCGGCTGGTTTGTTTTCCTGTTTGCCTACACAAAGCTCAGCGCTATTTTCACATTTCAATCTATCCGACTGTAGAAAGTCGTTACATGAGTGCAATCGACTGTTCTCGTAAGCAAAACATTTTTGTGTTTTGGCGTTCTACCCGCGAAGAAGCATGTTCCTCATACTTTATGCGCGTGGCATTTGTGGAGTTAGACATTTCCGCGTAGATCCTTAAAAAAACTCAAGTTGAAAAAATTCTGTTTATATCAACGCAATATACGTCAATTCGATCGGTTTTGTCTTTCAAGCAATATTTACTCATGTGGATCAAAATATGGTTGGTTATGGGCAAGAATTTAAATAACTGACGAGATTATCGAAAAGAAATATTACTATCTCCGTTTTTAAATATTATCGACGTTCATAAAAATATGTACACTCATATCTTTAATATAATGACTTGATAAAACATTTAATAAAACAAAGAGTTTTTTACTATGTAAAGCAGAATTGCCTTCGTTATATAGAATTGTTCTAGATATTTATGGTAGTGATAAAATTGATATATTAAATATATTTCAGTTTTATCACTGCCGTAAATATCTGATAAATTTTGGGCTAACAACTTTTCAGATTGACGAACTTTAGGCATTTGCTTAGCGTCATTTAGCGCCAGCGATGCGAATAACGATCGATCGACGCAAGTTTGCCGAAAGGATCGTATCACACTTGTTTTGCCTGGTCTCTACTGTATGCCACAAATTTATCGGAAATCAAGTTCCCTTTAGACCTCAGGCGTTTGGCGAACTTTGGATCGCGCGATTCGTGCGTCGAAGATGCGGTTTACCACCATCGATTCGAAACTCGCGCACAACTCCGATACCGTATCAAAGTGGTTTGCGAGGCCGTCAATCCGTTACCCTTCCTGCGACATAATAGTGTTAAATATCAAGCGAGTGTTGTATCACAGAATTAATGTTCTGCGTGCGAATTTTGCCACGCTATCGGCATGTGCATTTTTTTTGCGAATTTCAAGTAAAAGAATATCTACGCTGTATCGACATTTTTAGTCGGAATTTTATCGCGCCCGTATGAATATTGATTACGGAACTGTATCACTACGCAAATTGAATTCGATCGTTGTGGATAGCAGATTTGAATTTTGATGTTTTTTATCGGTAAAAAAAACGATTCGAAGAAACATGCGTGTAGTCGAAAGCTCGTTTGACGTCACGCAAAAATACACAGAGATTTTATTCTACCATCTCTGAAAGGACTGAGCGAAATGTGTTTGTATGTGTGCGGGTGTGCCCACCGCGCGTTATGGAAAATAGATCGACTTCCTGTCAATAAACCGCCATTCTAATCTACTTTCAATGCGCAATACTCGCGCATAATGTGGATTTGTTTTAATTAACGTCAATTTCCAGTCAATCATGTGTAAAAAGCAAATTATTATTCATGTCAAGCGGAGCAACGTTAAAAATATTATAATTAACGTACGTAAATGCGCCGAAACAAGTTCGATTATCGACTGTTGCTGCTGATTGCTAGAACGGACGGAGAAAAATCGGATAGAAACGACCGACCGTTTCGAAACGAGAATAAATTTGTGGTCGTAATTTGGTAACCGTTTGACTGGGAAGCGATTAAAGCCAACGCTATAGAGTTTATAACGATCGTTCAGTTAACATACGTATCTGCGGTACGTAATTCAGTCCCGACCATGAATGAACTGCAGACACTTGTTAGCCGACTAATTAGCAGCTGCAAACGAGATCGGATTACCAAAAAAGGAAGAAATTACGCAGATGCACATGAGACACGAGGCAAAGAAAACGCGAGAAGCAGCGGAAAAGATATATATATATATATATATATATATTATATATATGGGAAGAGGTGGTGGAATTAAATAGAAAGAGAAGGAGAGGAGAGACAGACAGAAAGGAGGGAGTTTTTACGATTACGTCTTTTTATGATCATGCTTTTGTGCGTGCATATCGCGCGTGGCAGCACGCAGTAAAACGCAGTGAGATTAGTTTAAACCGGAGCTTACGGCAGGACGCAGCCAAAAGAAAAAACCAGCATCAACGAACCCACGGCAACCGCATGACTTTATTGAACCGTGAGGTAGGGCTGTTAACGTTCCTCATTGTAGAAGCTCCTGTGAACTTTTGTTAGTAATTATATCATAAAAAATGCAGTAGAATTGCTGTATGTATGCGTGTATGTGTGTGTGTACCTTTTTCTGTCTCTATGAATACAGATATTTCATTTATTTAAAATTTCTTTTTTGTATTTAAGAATAAATGAATAAATGTATATTTATGCGAGCTGTACTTACATTAAAAAGTATCGCTAATAATATAAAAATATAAACTAAGCAAAGGTTTTTACTAACATTGAAAAAAAAGTATTTGTTTTGGACGAAACATTTATCGCTTTATATCAAAGAATGTTACCAATATTAAATTTTTTCTAAAGTTACCAAATTATTGCATCGCAATAAAAATGTATTCTAATTAAAATCGAGGGAATTGTTAAACATAAAACTATGGTTTGCTATACATATATATTTCAATGTCGAAGTAATACATGAAAATTACGAAAGGAACGAACAATACTCACAATCAGCGAAAAAGTTTCAATCTGTTGATTTACGCGGTTTCTTACGAAGCCATTGAACGCAAAGCGTGAGTTCGAGCTTTAGAATGGAGAAATAGCAACGCGAAATATTTCCAATCTCGAAGTTTCATGCTCGAAGTTCTCGCATTGAGCCATCTTGCCCCCAATGCCTGATCCTTTTCTACGTCGCGCCCACCATCTTTTACACCCACACACAAATTGCACCCTTTGCACCCCCGCTGTGCTCGCTACGTATGAATCCTCTGCCAGGGAAATAACAAAGTTCCCGGGTTCGAGACTGAAAAGTTCGCGACAGTTTTATCTTTTTTTTACCCCCAGTTTCTTAGTCACGTGTCCTACTCCTCTGATCACTTCACTCGTTGCCCATCGCGTAAAATTCCATGAGCTACGAAAAATTATCTCTCGTAAAAAGCATGATGTCTGGCTACCCTTCAATAATATAAAACTATTATACAGGTATGAACAATGGAATATCTAATTAGACAAAGTTATTTAACTCAAAAGTTTTGCATTAGTTGTAATACACTGCTACAGTTGTGATACAGATATGTATTCTATCAAAATATTACAATTAATCGCACTTGTAAAGAGCCTTAATTAAAGAGCCTTTTAATTCAGATTACAATACAAATGTTTTAGCGCAATAAATAGAACTATTCATATGTTATTACATTATTAAAATATATTTATAGAATTATTTAATACAATATTATCTCTTATTTCTTCCCTAAGCAGATTAAGAGATAATTTATGGTTAATAATGTTTAATAATAATTATCATATTGCTATTATTTATACTAATGAGAAATACTTATAACATATTTTCTTCATATATATGATCATGTAAATGTTATACAAAAAATGACAAAATACAATAGTAAGAGAGATTTTTAAATTAAAATCTCTCATAACGTTTCAGCTCTGTTTCCGGGTCATATCCAGAGTTACCTCAAATCTCTTTGCCTGTATGCCAGATTCCTATCTCCAGCATGTGAAAGTCTCATACATAATTTACTCCATATCACGCGAGCGATCTGCAAAATTAACTTAAACACGAGCGCACTGCGCCAACTCGGAAGTGCACGAGAAATATTTACGGAGTCGGGGCGAGAGTGTCCGTCGAAGCGGCCGTATCGATTACGAACGCCACAATCTAGGAAGCTGCAATTCGGCGCACATACCCGGGAATCAAAACACATCACGGCAAAAGGAGGAGAAAAAAGGAAGCGGAGCGGAATAAAGGGAAGGTTCCGTGCGGACGGATTCCTCCATCCTTTTGTTTCGATGTTTCCTCGCAGGACTATCGCGCTTCACGGTAGCTTCTGCGGCCGATGCTTTTCCGGATTGCGCCCGAGCCCCATCCATTTGCGCCGGTCGTCGATTTTCCTCGGCGACAGGAATAGCGCGAAAATCGCATCCGCTTTTTTCCCAGGGAGAAGCCCCTTCACCTCCTTCTACGAAAATACACGCCGTTAGTCGCGTAAATCCACTCACCGATTTCGTCGTATTATCACGGGCGCAGGGTCGAGTAATTTATTCGCGGGGTTGCACCCGGACTGACATTTTTCTATCATATCGGAATCATAAAACATCCGCGTGACGGATCAGCGTGACGTATCCTCGTGACAAGTGTCGCAGTTTTGACGTGAATATTGCCACTGACACACCTTGCTTACATGTGTAATGTCTGACCGTCGCAAATCACGCTGGCTACGTTCACTCGGACGCGTCGAAAAATTGCAACTGTGACGAGGACGCGTCGTGCTCTAAAATATGCACCGGCGGCATTTTTGACAGCGTAACAAGGCTGACAGAACCTATATATAAAAGACATTGTGTAATTTTTTGTTTATTTAAATTATCGTATAAATATTTGAGCTAAAATACCAAATTTTTATAATTAAACACTAACAGCTAACACTAATTAGGATGTGAAGTTGATAAAAATCCACTAATTTATGTACGATAGTAATGAATTAAATAATAAATTAAATTAAATAAATGTTTGAGTACAAATATTAATAAAGGTCAAATATTTATTAATAATGAAATTGTGTTTATACACAGTGAAGTTCCTTCCTGTGATGATATATGATAACGACAACGTTTAAAAAATCATACATAATGTAGGCTCCAATGAAATAAATTAAGTACACTGAGAGAAATCGTTTGGTAGTATAGTGATCAAATGAATTTTATAATTACTAGTACCAAAAACTTTGTTACATTTAACAAAAAAATCAAAAACTGTTTGTAATTTGTTGTATGAAAATTATTTGGTTAAAACTACAAATTGTTTGGTCAAAACAACCATATATTTAGTAACTATCACTATAAAATTCATTTGATCACTAATCAACTAAACTTTGGTTGATTTTACAAAACATTTCTCTCAATGTATAATATTTAGTGCCAATTAAGAGCCAAAGACCAGGTCTTCGTGTGTGAATCGATATAAGACCTGGTGTTTGGCTCTTAATTGGCACTAAACATTATACTTAACGTTTAAAAACTTTCATCGCTTTAAGATGTGCTTAACAGAATTTTTACACCTAATCGCTGACGCTCTCTGCCGAGATTCAACGCTCCAAGAGCATACGAATCATTTCTCTGACCATTGGCCGCCATCTTCACCTCGCTCCTATCCCTAGAGAAATTTCCATGAAATATTGCGCTCAGTCACGTAACATGAATTGCGACCGTGGAATTTCCGATTCACTTGCCTTGTGTTCGCGCATTTGCCCCTGAATTTCCACTTACATGCACCCGCTCTATCTAAAAGATCGTGATTGAAAAATCTGAAAAAAAAATCAAATAACATCTAGGAGAGAAAGATCTCTGCAAACATCACCGTGATATACGTTATTTAATGTACGTCTCGTGCATGCTGTACGCATCGCGCGTATGAAGAGCGTGCATTTTTAAAAATGCTTTCGCTAAATGGAATCTAGCTTCGCATAAACGTAATACATAATTCTATAAGGGAGACATATGGCAGAAATTTTGCAAATTTCCGTTTCTTCCGTGCCGTATAAATTCTCGACGCGTTAAAATGCATGCCGCCGTTCGGGCGGAACGACGTCTTTGGAAGAACATCTCGAAGTAATTTTTCTTTCCAGCAGCGAGTCCCGGCGAAATGGCTCCAGCGAAGCTGGTTGCGGGAAGATCGAGAGTCTCCGATTGTTTTTTTTAGAATTTTTTTGAGTTCACCTACAGTGGGGGAGGAGGCAGAGAGATAAAACGAGAAACAGAGAGAGAGAGAGAGAGCCCATGCGCCGCCGCCGTGCAATTTCAAACGTTACGATGTCCCCGGGGAAGCGAAGCTACAAAGTAATTTTTCCCTCGCTTCTCTCCCTCACTCGCTCGCTCGCAGGATATTCCCGGTGAAACTTAAAAGTGCCGCGAAACCCAGTTTGCCTCGTATGACCCCTTTTGAAGCTCGCCTATGTAGTTCAAGCACTTGAATAACGAATGTAACGACGTTCCCCGTCCGTAACGTACGACGTTCTACGACGTTGTGCACGGATACTACTCGCGTAAACTAAACCACATTCTCAATATCATATCGTACGTTACGCTCGGCAATTGTTCCGAGAAATTCATGCGTGGACATGAGTGTACATTGGAGAGAGAACAGAAAGCTTTACGCCAGAGAGGCTATTAGAATTCGGGTCGCGACTTAAATCGGCTAGGGCACGTCGCTTTTTTATGGCCAAACGGCGTCGATCGCCAAATTGACGCGTTAATTATGAAACGAGCAATATCGCGGCTCCACCTACGAGCACGGAATATTGAATCGACCATCCAATTTAATCCTTTGCGGCCCCTCATTCGGTGGGCCAGATAGGATCCGATTATCCATTCATACGAAATAGCGAAATGTGTAGCGGTAAAGCGAATTTTTAAAACAATTTTTACCGTCGAAATATTAATCGAGTAGAAATAATTAAATGATTATTCAACTCTAATTGTAAAATTAAAATAAACATATTTATTTATCTCTATTCTTTATCTCTGCCCTTGAGAAAAAATGTTTTAATAAACTGATCAATTAACTGATGAAATGTCATCAGTTACTGAAATATTAATCAATTTGTTAAAACACTTTATCAGTCCTTTTTATCAAGATATTTCCGATACATATATCAAAATGATACAATTCATCTAAAATAAAAAATACTATTTTCTTTAAGCAATATTCAGTGATTTGTGTCATCACAGCAATAAACGAAACCGACCTAGTAAATAATTTCATAGATTGAATCTTAGAAAACACGCATGCATCCACTCAGCATATTCAACGGATGGCTCGCTTCGACTATACTCTTTTAATATGGTCTTTTATTACAGTTGACATTTGGATGCAAGCCAATTCAAGACTTTCTCTGCTACTTCTGCATCTTTTCCAAACTTCCTTCTGCACTTCCGCTTCCATACTCAAGGAAATTAACGATTGCAAACTCACATGCACAAGATATGTTTTTTAATTTTTGAAAGCAATTGTAGCAAGTACTGCAAAATTTTGATGATGGTAGTTCCTCTTGAATTGCCGTCAGCAATATTATCCCAGTGAGCCATACAATATTGCATTTGTATTAATCATATTTTTTCATTTTTTTAATGCCCCTATATTATTATAAAAACAAAATACCTATACACTTTTAGAAAAAATAAAATAATCTGAAGTTTTTAAAATAATTTAAATAGTTTTAAAAATCTATATTTTATTATATCTTTATCTTGACTACTATACTTTGAAACATATGCTAATTGAGATCAACGATTTAATCTAAACAGTGAAGGCCGAATGAAATTACTTATATGAATTATTCTTCGTAGAAGACAGATCGTGCGCGAGATTATGAAAATTTATTTCAAAGACGGATGAAAGCAATATCGACTCGTAGTTAATGTGAAAGCTAAGCGTGACACGTGCGACGAATGTAACGTTACTATTCAGCAACGCGACTGAATAGATTCGGTTCAATATCAGTCGTCTATAGAAGCGAACGATCGTATAATCGTCGTTCGGACCGGCGGTAGGTGTAGGATTTCAACAATATCATTCACATGTCACTAAATCACTTTCTATTCATTAATCATGAAGCGGTAGGTCATAGTGGATTTATATCTCATTTTGGCCTACTCCATTTTAGTCTACTTTATTTTGATAATCATATTATATTATTACTTTATACAAATACTCGATTGATATGTAAATGAAGTTATGTATCATGGCATGCAAAATTAAAATTCTGAAACTATCTTTCTGTAAGAAAAACATTTTTAATAAAAATTGAAAAATTTTTTCTTCATAATAAATTATTTCTCTCTAATTTGCATGCATAATTTTTCAATCTATGTAACGGTAAAGTTTTCTATAAAACAACAATAAAAATTTAG
This sequence comes from Solenopsis fugax, assembly GCA_003595255.1. Taxonomy (NCBI): domain Eukaryota; kingdom Metazoa; phylum Arthropoda; class Insecta; order Hymenoptera; family Formicidae; genus Solenopsis; species Solenopsis fugax. The sequence goes on from QKQZ01046575.1 coordinate 20,226, forward strand.
TTTTAATTGTTTCCTCGCAAGGAATATTGATAATATTATTATTTTTGGAAACTGTCTACGTTTAATTGAAATGAAACCCAACGTATGTATAAGAGCATCGCGAAATATTATGAAAATATGGTGTGATGAACCACAAATTCCGTAATGATTATTGCCAACTAAAGTTAGCTTCGCGCAAATATTTCCGTAAGACCGCCGGAAGTTCAAACAACGCCGAGGCTCTCTCAGAGTTCAGCCGGTGCAGAAAGCGACGTGTATGGCCAGCCGAGTATGAACAGACCGCATTCCCGCGGTCAACGAGTAGTGCGGGTCGTCGTTTGGTCGGGCAGTGGATACAGTTAAACGACATTGCTCAGCACTCAAGTAATTCTCGTTCTTTTGTACACGGTTTGTAGCACCGAGCTGAGCTAATCCCCCTTGTACACGAATCTCTCGGCTCTCGCAGTGGATATTTTCCAGTACGATTAAACCTTTTATACATGTGCCTTTGATTCGAGTCCGTCATTCGGTCGCGTAAAACCCAAAAATATAAAAACAGAGCGAAGGAGCTTATATTTATTTTTGTTAGAGATTGACGAATTCCATTCAGTCAAATGACTATTTTATCAGAAACGAGTGTTACTAAATACGTGCGCGGCGGATTAAAAATGCAAATCCTCCATGTAAATGATGTATGACATGTATATAAGTAAACTTCATCCATAATCAATCATCGTTGAGAAGAAAAAAAAGCATCAATCACTCTTCTAAGGAATTTACGATGGCGGGCGAACGTATTTCCTCTTTCGCTCAACAATCTCGTAAACAGAATAATGCAGGGAACAAAGGGATATGCTTCATCTACATGACTCTTTCATATAATCATATAATGTATGGGAAGATACCACGGTACGCCCTACTACAGATTATTCGCGGCGAAGATTAAACCCCGGCCATCGTGTGCGATTTTCCTCCATATTTGCAAGCTGCCTTGCTGGCAAAGGAGAGAACCCTGGAAAGTGAGCAACGAGAGCTTTGATGCCTCGCTCGAGAAATAATTCACTGTTTCGTTCCCGTGAATTTCAAATCCCGGCGACAGGCAAACATCCACCAACATCGCTTGGATGAGCAGGCCTTAATAATTTATAATCTCTGTCAAAGCCACACATCTCTTTCTAGAAAATATTAGTCATTTCTGAGGTCATCGACTTCAAAGAGTACAAGGCGCGGAAACAACGGGCGGATTGTTACTACCTCGTGTTGTTTCCCTTTCGGTCTATCTTCATTACTTGAGATAATCCCGCGGGGAAAATACGTTACTCTCGTATGCTGTGCTAAATACATGTATCAAAGAAACTTTTACGGCATAGTATTAAATCGTTTTGTGCCATTTTGAAGTCATTCGTTTTTCCTCTGAACAATTTATCTAACAAATTGCCCAGAAACTCTCTTTGACTCTTGAATACGTTATATACAGCGTCTACATTTGAACAAAAGTTTATTTTTGCACAATGTCCAAAACGAATGCCGTATAATAGTTTAAAAAGTAACAAAAAGATAATATTTATAATAATATTGTAATTAATATGTATTATGTTGTATTTTGTTAATTAACAATTAACATTTCTAATTAATTGCATTCTAATTAATGTTTAAAAATTACATACATTCCGCTTGCCAATGAAAAAAATGTATTCATATCTTGTATTTAATTTTCGCACAAGGGTTTAGCCATCGATTTATCTTCTAAACACAATCGAAATATGAAAGATTATCTGTTACGTTATCCGTTGTATTTTATTGCAGAGTGGCGGTCAGAGTGGTGTATGGACAGTAAGCGTGATTATACTGTCGATTGGCACCTGGGTGGGTAGAGTCGGGCCACGTCCAGCGGATGGGGAGCTCGCGCTCCTGACGTCGCCGCGTGAGCGATTGGAAACCGTTCGACAGGTTCTTTCTGAGGTGCCTTTGATCGACGGCCACAATGACCTACCGTGGAACATCCGCAATTTCCTCCATAACCAGTTGGCGGAATTCGATTTCGACAGAGATCTGCGTCAAGTCGCGCCCTGGAGCAAAAGCGCTTGGAGTCAAACCGATCTCGTCAGACTGCGGCAAGGCATGGTCGGCGGTCAGGTAATTGCAAGACGTTACAAAGTCGCGTATTGAAGGAGAGAGATTTCAAAATAAAATAATACACCCAAGGATCGAGTATATTCTTAATAATATAATTTTTTCAACAAACAAATGCTTGGAATCAGCATTCCTTAAAAAAAAACCTCTGAATAAAATAATATTTCTCAATCTTTATCCGCAGTTTTCAATTAAAGTTGACTATCAAGTTTCTTACATGTTTAATGTAAAATGTATATATTCTTGTACATTTTTAATATCTCTTTTGATATTAATTTAGTACTGATCTGCGAGCAAGAACCACATTTTCGAGAAGAGAGTTGCGTTATTATGCAATGTAATAAGCAATCTAGGCTCGGATGTTTCGCGGAAACCATACTAGAGATGACTAGGCGAGTTTCAGGTGTCGGCGATATTATGAGCGTGACGGATTGAATGCATCGATTATCGTCGCATGCGAGCACTCAGGAGCTCGTTAGGTCTGAATGATGCGAGCATTAAGCGCGTATCATGCTTGCACGCACACATATATTGTAGAAATGATAGTGATCTAAAGGGAAATAGTTGTTGTGTGCGCTAAGAATAATAAATAACTATATAATAATCTCGCGTTGGATCTTTTTACTTGTTTCCCTAATGAAATTTAAAATAAAATTGCATATGAAAATATATTTGTCCTGGCATGCTACGCGAAAATAATGAGAAGAGAATATTATTTCTAATAAAATGTAGCAATTACGCGAAAAGTTCTGCGAGACGAGAATTCAAAAGATAAAACAATTTTTTCAAACGCAAACAATTGTGAATTCCAGCAACTTGCATTTCTTTTCTTGTAAAGTGAAGATAACTGCGACCGGAAATTACATTTTTTTGCATATTTTATCATATATATAATATATATTGTGTAATATATTATTGTAATATTAAGATATTATTTTCTTTATTTTGTAATTAATTTATAATTTTTCTGTGATGCAAATATGAATTAAAATATGTGTTTATATTTTAACTAAAAATACTTTTCTTTAAGAAAATAAAATTTGCTTTCTTTTATGCCACATTTTCTGCGCTTTTCTCGGAATTTTTTCTCGCCGTTTCTTTTTAAATATACAAAAGAAATATGGTTGTCCTAAATTACCTACGCAATTTTTTCCGACAATTATACTTAACGATTCTTTTTCTAGTTTTGGGCCGCTTACGTGCCATGCGAATCTCAGCATCTTAACGCGGTCCAGCTGACTCTGGAACAGGTGGACCTCATTAAGAGGCTCATAGAAAAATACTCCCAGCACATGCAGTTCGCTGCATCGTCGACGGGTAGGTACAGATCACGATATGTAGAATGCTCAAAAATAATGCGCCGCGATCGACAGTGCGCAAGTTTTATTCAACTATATTTCTGACTTCTAGAGATTTTGGAGGCTCACGGGAGGGGCAGAATAGCTTCCCTGATTGGAGTAGAGGGTGGGCATAGTCTAGGAAGTAGTTTAGCCGTTTTAAGAACACTTTACCAACTGGGTGTACGGTACCTTACACTGACACACACCTGCAACACACCATGGGCGAAAAGTTCGTCAGTGGAAGACGACGATGAAGATGGTAAATTAGATGCAAGTTTGGAATAAGCATCTTCTTCAGAATGAGCAGAGCTAAAACTTGCTAACTTATAAAGATTCATAGATATACAAGTAGTTAAGAAATTAAGCTACAGTAAAAATTTTAAATAAATAAAATATTTATATTTATATTTTTTTCTGAGATTTTTCTAAAAAAATTATACATATGTGTGTGTGTGTGTGTGTGTGTGTGTGTTACTTTATCTTCATAATCAAGGATTTATATCGTGACTTTTTTATATAAATTCCGTAGAAGTATAATAAACATCAAAATAATGCCGACATCAATATCTTTTAGGCGGAGGCCTGACAGCATTCGGCCAGACAGTAGTTAAAGAAATGAATAGGCTCGGAATGCTGATAGACCTCAGCCACACTGCGAGGGCAACTATGAGGGATGCTCTAAGAGTCAGCAAAGCACCGCTCATTTTTTCACACTCCTCTGCGTTCGCTATTTGTAATTCCTCCAGAAATGTGCCCGACGATATTCTTAAGCAACTGGTAAGTATACAGAAGTTTTTACAATCTGTAGAATGCATCTAACATTGTTAAATATTCTTATTTTTCGTTAAGAAACTATTCTTGAAAATAAAAAAAGATACTTTTCTTTTAATGACAATATAATTTCCAAGAGTTTAAACAAAATTATGTAAAAATTCTTTTATAACATTTCCTTTTGTACAAAACATTTTGTGCAATAATTACAACATTGATAATTGAATAAGAATAATCGATGCGAATTAAATGACATTTTTGCGGCAAAATTCGCACTTCGTAAACGCGAAAATAGACAATTGGCGATACGAAAGAGCAACACGATGTGTCGAAGATAAAGACCCTTTTTCTTTTTCTCTGTCTGCCTTCTCAGATCTTTCAGCGAGCAGATAATTATCCTGGGGTAGCGGTCGGAGTTCAATAGCGCGAAACATTTACCGGCAGCGATTCCTTTCTATTGTTGAGTTTTGTGCTCTATTAAGGAACGCCTGGTTCATTCCAGCTCGTTAAGAGGCGAATTATCAAGGTCGAAAATTAATGGCACCGAGTCGACCGGTGAATGTGGTACCGCGATAACGAGGTCTCCCTTTCCGGCGCTCGTCGATTCTATCGATTCCTCTGTCGCCCCCGGGGGTTGTACGTTTCGTTTTCGAAGCAAAGGCGCGGCTAGGATACAATTTTCCCGGTGCGCCAGCGGAAAATTACGTGTTACACCTCTCATTGAGCTGGCTTGAAATTCCCGGCGTGACGGTGCGAGGCACGTTCAAATCGCACAACTACTAGAATTACGCGCTCCATTCTCACGTGCTTGTTTCCAGGCTGATAACGGTGGATTGGTAATGGTCACGTTTTACAATTATTTCGTGAAATGCGGACCTCAAGCCAGCGTCTCTGACGTGGCCGAGCACATATACTACATTAGAAACCTGATTGGCGTGGACCATATCGGAGTCGGCGGAGATTTCGACGGCATCAACAAGTACGTTGAAAACGAGATAGGTCAACGTGAAACTAATGATACCTTTGAAAATATGTATCGGGAACCATGCCTTGATCCTCAAATAATTTGCATGTACGATATTACTTCAGTAACTTAAGCTGAAATTCAATTACCACAAACCCTACAACGTCAACTATCGCAGAAAGGTCGATCCTTTGCTTTGACAAATTAATCTTCAGTAAATTATCTCACCTAATTTTCTTCGTAGTGAATGAAAAATGAAAATCGCGTTTCTAATTGCGTGTGAAACCACTTCCTCTCTCCATAGAACTCCTCGTGGTCTCGAAGATGTCTCGAAGTATCCCGAACTATTCGCTGAACTTCTCCGGAGTGGCAAGTGGAACGTGCTCGACCTAAAGAAAGTCGCCGGCTTGAATTTACTGCGGGTCCTCACACAGGTTAGAGTCGATTAAGGTCTAAGGTGCGGTTGTACGTACATGTACCCTACGGCGGGCCTTAATACCGTCATATTTCTACCGTGGTAATGCGTATTACTAGTCCCGCTACATTACACGACTGCGCGCAACTATATAGCTTTCCTCATGCTCATAAATTGTCGCCTTTTAATATTTAACAAGCGTGAAAAGTGGTAATAACAAATTTTCATTACGCGACGATCATTATATTATTTTGTTCGCGATTCACAAGCAATTCGTAAGCATAAAAAAATGAGACAAAAGAATATCTCATTAAAGCATTTTTCTAAATAGGGAGAGTTCCCTCCTTTTTATAAATAGCATGATAATTCTGTAAGGTAGTACGATATTAATATTTTTTACGATGGCATTAATATTTTTACGATGACATTAATATTAACAATATTAAATCAGGTGGAGCGTGTGAGGGACGAGCTGAGAACGGCGGGGATTACGCCGCTCGAGGAATATCTTCCAGACTCGCCGGACACTATCGGCAACTGTGCTCTGGATATTAACTCCGTGCAAAGGGTCACGGAAGTCTGATCGATCGGCTGTACGCACTGCCCGACGACACGCGAATTAATCTTATGCCAGCACGACCGTTCCGCGCAGATGGGCATGGCCGGAAGACAACCGGTCGCACCAAGAGCGCGGATTAAAGGAGAAAATTTGATTATCTCATTATGACCTGTACGCTCGCAAAAGTTCTTCGAACCTCGTGCGAAAGCTCAATTGAACGTCGACATTTGCAAAGGCTCAAAATAAACCTACCTCGATACCTGTTTCACAAAGGCGACGGACAGCGGATATCGATTACGCTTTATTTAAAGGAAGGTAACATTCTCACGTTATATTAAAAAGTAATCGGAAGTTATGTGTTGTCTATAAATAATCATAAAAATATCAAACATAAATGGCAGTAATCTTTTTGCATTTAGAACAATCAAATGTTAATAATAGCGGAAAATGTGTGTAGAAATAACACTTTTCTAGTGTGAACTTCAACCATGCTTCTTCGATATATAGCGATTCTATTTGTAAAAATTTTAGATTCACAAATTGCAACATTTAGTTGATCTGTTCGTCGCCGTTAATTACCCGTAATATGCAAACAGACTTTTCTACTTGATAAAATTCTAGCGAATCGTTAACAAGCTGGTCATTACTTTAAGATCTATACTATCTTGCTGCAAACATCTTCACGATCATGTAAATATCTAAACGATAAGCGATGCGCCATCCAATATTCGCGTGAAGATAAAGCGTCATTTTACTGATGTACGAGACTGTTTCTAAACTTCGATGTCTTCCTCTCTTGGAAACGATCGTAATATGTGTGTGAAACTGTGAACCCCGGCTGTATACCTTTGAACGTCTTCCTTCCCCTCATTGCACCGACGAAAACACGTGCTCTACAAAGCGAATATTTGTAGAAGGAAGAATCGATGTCATGTTCCTGCGAGCAGCATACATGACACTCATAATTAACAAAATTCTAAAATCTTTTCTTTGCATTTATAGGTTTTTTTATTTGTTATTATTTATAGTCCGAAGTCTGATTTTGTCCAGCTTGATCATATTATTATGTTAAAGAATTTATATTTTTACGTGAAAAGAATTAAATGGTTTTATTTAAAATAACGCATTTTTATTTCTGAACTACATATATGTATGTATACTGTCCTTTGATTTACGCAGAGTATCCGTTTTACGTAGTTTTTTTACGTTGAGAATGGAGTTCGCGTAAATGGAGTTCGCCAATACGAAAAAAAATGTGCGAGCGAAAAAAATCTATACATGTTGTAAAAATATTCATTTCACTTTTAATTGCATAAAAACAACAATAATAAAAATTAAGAAAAACAATTTTAAATTTTATATCTTATAACTGTCAGTTCTGTACTCTAAAGTAATCAGCCGATAGTAATACAATCAAATAAAGATTTTTGGCTCACTGATGTGGAATAATTTCAATAAATATCATAAAAAGATTTTCTGATGCGTAAAAAGACCGCGTGAAACTGAAACCGCGTATAAATAGTATCACATAAAGGAAAGAATTATTTATCGCTTTATAAAAACCGCACAAATCAAAGGATAAGTGTAATTTTACAATTAGATTTTTTTAAAGTTAATAAATTTTTTAAATATTTAAATATTTCTTTAAAAATTTAAAGATCTCTTTGAATATTTCTTGTTTTATTATTTCAAAAATATGATTTAAAATATGTTTCTATAATCAATAAATGTAATGAGACATCATTCTTTTTAAACATTATTTGAAAATTATGAAATTACCAAAAGTCCTTAAATTGCAGTAGTTCCAAGTTATTGAAATTATATGCCAGTAAATAAATCTATTTCCAGATTTTCTCATGTCAAAACTCATATTTACACATATCAAAGTAAAATATTAAAACTGCTCATATTTTATACAGCAATAACCATTCTAGTTTTGCACAAATTTCTCACGACGAAACTCAAAGTTATAGAGGTCATCAGACCGATAGTCACATATATTCTGAAGATGTTGCTCGCAGTGACAGATATCGATGAGGACATAGTTGATAACGTACGTGTTTTTCGACGCATTATATGTTGGCCTGCGATCTATCGTTAAAACGCAGTCGGCAGTATCCTTGATCAAAGCATCATCTAAAGTCTAAAGACGGGACATTTGAAATTGCCTGGAATAACCACTCGAGTATCCGGACGAGATCGCTTTTGCGTCAGTTTGTTCCTGGTAATTTTCACATATCGCCGTCCACCTATCTGTGTCTCGTGTGCACTTATTATATAATTCGCGCAAAGTGAAACTCACGATCAGAACCGAGAATCGAGTCGACGACTCGGGCAAGAAATTAATCAGTTTGCGCGGATTATACCTCACTCCGCCGTTTGGAGTAGGTAATAAATTCTAGGATATCAAAGTTTCGTTGTATCTCTCGAACGAATTCTATAAATAAATGTTTCTATTGTAATTTACTATATTCCTTCTTCTCCGATACACATGCATATATTAGCCTTTATTTGCTAACATATATTTAAATTTAAAACATCTGATTTTGATTTAATAATTTTCAATTCTGGATATCTTGGCACTTAATATTTCATGCAATTGAACAAAAAAAGTTTTATTATTAATACTTATATTTATTCGGAAAAATGCATAGCTTGTTATAAACCTATAAATTAAATATGTACGAGATCTAATGAAAGGTATGCGTGAATTATGCAAAATAAACTTAACTTTATTATTTTCCAGTACGTTATTCTTATACAAACGACGTATCATACATAGTTTCTTAATTCTAATGTATAATAATTACACAAGGGATGACGATCAGTGATAATGTAAGAGACAATGATATTATTTTACAAAGTGTAAATAGATGGGCACTAATCGTTAATATGGCTAAAACTTACATCTAATGTCGAATGGAGAAAATGTTATTTACAGACGATTCACAAGGTACATGATTTACGCTGACTGACATTTCAACACATCAGAGATGATCTCAGCCACTGTAAACAAAATCCGTAATTTAGTATAATTTGTACGAATCATATTTCTTCGTAATCATAAAAGCAAATATGATATTCTTGATAGGACTTTTATGTACCTCTGACAAGCTTAATTTTATTGTGCCATTTTGCAAAGGATCCTTGCTTTCGAATATTCCTAAGTGAACGAAAAAGGTTCAATTAATACAAAATATTTAAGAGCATTTAAAGATTATATAAGCTAATCGAGTGTCTCGTACCAAATGCGTCGCTCAAATGTAAAATCGCCGAGACAAAGTCGCCGAATCGAAGAGTACCGTCTTTTCTCATGTATCGAAGGATTAAAATGGACAATACATCTGTATTCAATTGGAAACCTGAGATAAAAGTTTTGATTAGACGACGATAAAATGGAACGTTTGTTCTGCAGCACTATACTGTATTACATTCTCTTCTTACGTACCAACTTCCAACAGAGCATCTCGCAGTCTCTCTGCCTTAAGTATACCCGTCTTTTCCTTCGTGTGATTTTTAAAAGCAGCTTGCCAGTACTTTAAACTGCACATAAGATCTTTGAAGTCGTTAAATTTCAACCGACCACTCCCAGAACTCTGTTTATAGATACAATAAATGTAAGGAAACTATTGTTTATCATACATTGACCACTATCTAAACAAAAAAAAATAGGCAAATGATTTTATTGAAAATTCTAATTAATTACTCGATATGCACAGTTAATTAAGTTAATTATTTAAACAATTATGAAACTGATTATGCAAACATTTATCAAATAAAAGCCTGTGTATGGACACATTTATATTTCGACGGATGTCGAAAGAATTTGGAAAATCATCAATACATTCTATAAAAAAAAAAATAAGATTTTTATTGAAAGGATACATCCATAGTGAGCACTACTTGTCGACAGACTTCCATGCAGGCACAGCTCTTGATATAATCTAGAAATTAAAGAGAAAGCATTTATTTAAATTAACATTGCACAACATTTTAGTACGTTCTACTTTCGGAAAGATTTTCTATATATTTTACAACGGGGAAAGAGAGAAGAGATGGCACGTCGTACCATTCGGTAAACAGGCTTCTAAAAGCTCTTGCAACTCGAAGGCGTTTACGGTTCTGTGCTCGTCAGCAAGCTGCAGAAACACAGCTTCGTATTGAGAGAAACCTTTTCCTTCGAGAGGAGGCGCCTTAACAATTGCGGATTTCATTAACGATGGCGGGGTGTCTAACAATCTGAAAAATTGACAAATCATACATGTATAGAAAACAGAATCTCACTATTAACTCTTTTATTTTAGTTTACAAAACATATTAATGTGTAATAATCCGAACATAAAATTTTACACGTATTTTAAATCTTAAAAAAAGCAATTTTAATATTAAAATAATATATTACACATTAATTACATACACGCGCAAAAAGAAAAAGTAATAGCTAGTAGAAAATACTTAAAGGCAGTAATCGTTTCACTGAAAAAATATTCGATGTATTGCGTTTCCTTAACAAAAGGATGTGTGCTCGGAAGAGGCGTCCTTTGAAATACAGTCGACAGAAAGTTTTAAAACTGTAGTTGAAGACGGACGTATAACATATCCTCGCGTAAGTTAATGTATGCTGCACATTAAATGCACCAAGGCGACCATTTCGATCCTTTGTGCCGCCTCGTACGAGTATATGACACATCGGCAAATGTATATACCTACTTGAGTTTTAGAGGCTTACTGCTGTAGACCCGTAACGTGAAACTCGTTTCTTGAGTAGGCTCGAAGGTCGTAGGTACCAGCAGGTAACCACCTTGTTCGAGCTGACACCTGTGGCTCACCTGCCGACTATTCGTGTATTGAGAATTAACTAAGGACTTGTTCTTCTTGAAAAACTGTTTGTTTATCGATTCGGTACTATTCTTCGGTAGCGTGTACGCTGTGAAGCCGATCACCTAAAGACAGAAAAACCAATTTGATTAGTCAATTTGATGAGACACTTTAGGCGCGCGATATTCTGAAAAAGTTTCTTACTTTCGGCTCCATAATTGAATGCTGATTCAACGAAACAATCACTTCCTCCATCTCGCTTAGAATCAGATGTAACTGTGGATTTATATGAAAGGTTTCTGTATAAAGTAAAAAAACTTCGTTAGCTACTTATTTATATAACTTGATTAAATTAAATAATATAAATCAAATTTTCGAGGTAAACGTTTGAATAACGCAATAATTGAACCTTGGTTATTTCGACATCCTCCTGCAGTGACGCCTCTCCTCCAGCTGCCTTGGTACAATTTCATTTGCCAAGTGTGTTTACTATGTAACGACGGTTCGTCTCTCGAAGTTTCAGCATCCAGATGCACAACTTCTAGGTGAGTAAACGTCTTGACGAAATCTGAGTATGATATCCTGCAAACCGTAACGATATATATAGAACAACATTTCATAGCTTCAGCGAAGTTTGCAAATCTATCTTACATATTAATTGCCGGGACTACTCGATGACATCTCTAATTCCAAGTTTTCGTAACTTATATTATACATATAATTCAATGAAAAAGCAACACAATATTTTTCATCTTAACCGACTTAATAAATTTTTCATGATCTGTCATTTACGATACATTATGAATTACACGCCGTCTTTTTGTGTATGTACTTACCAAAATTCTCCTTCAGCCATATTTCTTACAGCTAGCCGTTCCCTTTCCATTGCTGGTACTTCATCCCATTCAAGTCCACCTCTCGCCCAGGCACCGACGTATTCCCCGCCGGGCCCAAGAGGATTCCTTAATTTTACTAATTGCACTGCTTCCCCTCCAAAAGTTTCCACCTACAACAGCGAGATCAATATCATTCTTTTAAATATCTTTCATTATCTTTTACTCTCTTGTTCTTACAATTTATGTACGTAAAAGTGCCGAATGCGACTGATATACTGACCCTCTCAATCGCATACAATCTGTAATTGATTCCCATTTGTATACCATTAGCGAGCTTTTCGGTACTGGCACGTATCTAAGATAGAAAATACGTATGTGAGCGAAAGTTAAAAAAAATTTGAGTTGTATCTCTTTGAAACATCCTGTACCTGTTGCTGTTGATTATTGTTTACTGTACATGTGATAAGAGACGTCATATCCAACAGTTTCGACAACGCTCGTCCACAAGCTGTGGGGTCCTGACGAATCGCGATGCTTTCGGTTATACCACCCGTGAGATCAGACAAGCCATCCAATAATGTACCATATTTGAGTGCCTCGTAAGAACCGTGAAGTCTGAAAATAAATATAAAATTATTTTATATTTCTATATGTATAATAGGCATTTTTTTTTCTTACTTAGTAGTTGCAATATATCATTCCAATAATCAATAAAAATGCTAATCAAAAAGCATGAAAACTTCTAAATAAACTTATGTAAATAATTAAATCTATAAATAATTCTAATAAGTTTTACATATAAGTAAAAAATATTATAATAACGTAATATTTTAATGATGACAATTCGATATCATCAGATTTAATCCGTGTTTAATTCTGTATTTCTTCGTGCTGCTTGTTAGATCACCTGAGATATGGGAGTAATAAATAACTGAACTGAGCAGACACAGAAATACGCAGAAAAAATAATTGTCGATATCGAAATAACAACGAAATAACAAATGACGTGCATTAAGCCTAATAAAATTTCCATCGTTCATCAGCCACGAGTTTATCATGACGGTAAAGATCGATCGACGATTTCTCACACTATTGCATTGGTGCCAACAGAGAAAACACGGTATAGACTTTCTTAATCGCTGGGTACTTGGCCGGATGAGGGAAAGCGGATGGGTCGGATTTTTTCCCCTTACGACCTCCCAACACTGACACTACATTACTATTATACACGCCATTATGAACTACGCAAGAACCGCTTTCATCGAATCAATGTGAGGAATCGATGTCTAAATATGGCAATGTCGCAATCACAGACTTCCGTCCTGAAATATTATAAAATTGTTAATTGAATATTTGCTCCTATACGTAAGAAAGTTCATAATACTTTCACGTCGTATTATTATGAGCATTTCTATTCAAGTGAATATAAAATTTGATTAATTTGATGTCTTAGGTATAACGCTATTTCATAATTAATAGCATACGTATTTGAGAAATAGAACGCATTTAAGTATAAATAAAATTCTTATTAAAATCTTTTGACCATTCTCAATATTTACAGCAAACTTGAAATGAAATTTAATAATACCAATTATTAGCTATATATATATTTCACGATTTTGCACGATTTCACATAATTATGATAAAAAATCTAATCTAATAAGTATTTATAAAAAGAGCATATTTTTTTCTTTTAAATAGTCGAGAAATCTCGTAGAAATATCTTTAAAAATAAATAACGTACAAATATGTTGAAACCAAAGCGTAAGAACACTCGGAATGATCTTCCACATGGAATTCGAAAAGGAAACATAATTTCATTAACGTTCCATAGTCGCTGGTATCCAAATAGTCTCGGTGATAACGAAACTTTCAATATTGAATCCAATGGAAAATGTAATTGGTATTTTATGCGGGACCGTTCCTGACCTATGCGACGCGCGAGTAGAGGAAAGGATGGTGGTGGAGAGAAGTAGAAGAAGAGGGTCACGAAGATGCTCGGCAAACCTGTCGGAACTCGAAGTAAGATCAAGGGAGTATATATGTATATGTGTAAACGATATTATCTTCCTTGCATGTGCCGTTCCTGCGGGAATTAACATTCCGGAGATAACGGGGCTCGCGCAGTTCGCTTCGTTTCAAACGCCTTTCCTTTGTTATCGCGCGTGCGGTTTGCGCGTGTTCGAGTCAATCTGGAAACCGTAACCATTCACACGCACGATCGCGGGTGTTACCTGGGTATTTTCTCAAGGAAAACATACGTAACACTCAGGGAAAAAGATTCCGAGCGTGCAAATGGATCGGTGTTGCAGTCAACTCTTTGCTTCTTTCTGCTCCCCTCCCACCACGCCTCTTCCTATAAAACTGTAAGTCCAATGCGAAGTTTGTTGTTATCCATGTGATTAATCAACATTGTGTACTGATAACTCAGAAAAAAAACATTATTGCGTATTTAATCGAAATTATATAACAAAATCATTCCTTTTCCATTGAAATCATTGATTGGAAGAAATAAATTAGAAGATGGAGAGCATAATGAGGATATAACTGTTACATAATCCTTTTATAAACATTACACAACAAATTTCAATAAAATTTTTATTAAATACGTTCAACAAATAATAACGAAATAAATTAATAATAAATTTCATCTTGGGTAAATGTCGGTAACATAGAGAAGCGCAAGAGTTCAAGTAAAGGGGTCACCGCACTTTCGACCGAAGGTGCAACCGCGGTGGCTATGTAACTCTGTCTTTGTCACTTTGTGACTCAACGGTTAGCAGCACGTTTGCCTGTTGATGCACTTCCGTTCCGCGTTTGTCTAACGGAGCGATGCAGTCGCACGCGTATATGCAACGTCATTGTCGCGTTGCCTCGCTCTATTACCAATCATCTACGTCATCGTTGTCAATCGTCTTCCGCTATTACTACGTATTCGTTATATCCTACTCTCGCAGTAGCACCCTTGGGATCATTGCATGACTAGATGATGATGTATAATCAGAAAATTGCTCTCCTTTCGCTCATAAAACTGTTCAGCGGAGAATCTAGAGAATAATCCACTGGACTCCATTTGTTATATTTATTTAACAAATACTTGTATTTTTTTTATTTTTAGTCGTCTCCTTTTAACACGTTCTACGACTACTTTCAAGCAAATCAGCCATTTTGTACAAAAATTATACCATATAAATTGAAGTAACGCTCTATAAAAAAATTTGGATCATGATAGACATTTATTATCGAATAGCAATAATATGAAATGAATTGAAAGCAATGTTCTAATAATAGTATTTGATATTTGAATATGAAAAATAATATTAAAAACATAACAGAAAGGTATAAAAAATAGAATAGCGAAATATTAAAAACACATTTGCATATGCATAAGAAACAGGCAGTACATCAGAAATTCAAGGCATCTACTTATTAATAGCAACGTATTCACCAACCAGTCATGATCGCTCTGTTACAATATTTCCGGCTCGCTGAATACCATTAATAAGTTCTGTTGCACGTCTTGCGACATCGACAACACTTTTTACTTGCGTTTCGTTTCTCAATCAACAACTTTTCATACGCGCGCACGTCACGTTTGGTCTGTCAGATCTCGCTCTATTTTCTCTTACGTAAGCGCTTGGCATATCTTTCTCGCGCATATAGAAAGCGGCGATCGAGAAGTAACTCAACCGCTTAGCGAATCTAGCGTGCACGATGACTCGCATGAGCTTACGAACATGCGAACAGCGAGATCTTAATGATACCGAAGAGCCGAACGGGGCAAGATCGACTTGTAGCTGTCCGCACCGGCGAGCATCCACCTTCAAGGGATTATCGGCATGCTTTCGCGGCCGTTTTGCGCTCGCGGATACGAGCATGGACTGTGGTCACCGGTGCACTGACCTCCGATCCATTGCTGGCAACCAGCGATACCGACTACTTGCCGAGTGAAAGTATCGGGGGCCCTGTGTACCCTCACCAGGCGCACACTCTCGCGCCAAGCGTGCTGCGTGCACGCGAGTCACGCACGTTCAGCGCACGATCGGCCCGACGAAATATCTCGGCGCTGTCTGATTTCTTTTCGGGTCGAGTGTCTTCGATCCGGAGTTAAAATGGAGAAAACACACGTTGAGAACTGTCGCGGAGATCCGTTGTTACATATACCACATTTGCAAGCATATATTTAATACTGAAATGTACAAATTACTACTTCTTACGTAAATACATTTCTCAGAAGTATAACTTTACGAATAAGTGATTCTTTTTATAAGAAAGATAAACCCAGAAATTGCATAAGAAGTTTATTCTCTCAACAGAATTCAAATTAATCATTAATATATTTATATTTTTACCAAATAAAGTATAAATCTTATATTTTGAATCAGATTTACTCTAAATATAGTATTCTGCTGAATACAGCATTCTGCTTAAAATCACCAAAAAAATACATTAAAATTATACAATTATACGTGCTTAATTTAAATATAAATTAAAACTTGTATTTTATTTGTAAATTAATCAATCTGACAAATATAGTGTGTGTAATTTGATAAAAATTTAATATTAATACAAATGAGATGCATAGTTGTACGATTGAATATTATAAAAGATATTACATTAAATTAAAGAAAAAAATATATTTTTTTTAATTTTATAGAGTATATTTATGAAAATAAATACTTTCTTCACTGCTCGAAATTTTAATTTACGCAATTACTTTCCATTCCACGGGTGTGTTCGCGCAATTTATAATATTTTCCAACACAACTTTCTACAAAACGAATGAAATATGCGAGCAACGATAGGGGTCTGTTCGGCCGAGCGAGATCCGAGGGGAGCCAAGCGATGTTTTCTAATGGAAATCGACAGAGAGGCATGTTGCGCATATTCTTGCGCATATTGGCACGCGAAGGAGCGCACAAGCTTTCTAACCGATTCTCGATGCCGCTACTGGTTTAATAAAGCTGGCCGATCGTTCCGGATCAGCCAGATTTACAGCAGGGTCGCGGTGAAAGAGGAAAGGTCGACGAATGAGCCTCTTTCTCTCTCTTTCTCACTCGTTCTTCGTCCGATGTGTGTCATCGTTAAGATATTTACCGGCTCACGTACACGACGTGACACTCTTGTAGAATTAATTCATCGTCGACATATCACCGCGATTCCACCAGGAAATATAAGGCATAGTTGCGAAAGTGTGTCGATGATACTATACATCTATAAATTGTAGAGGCCTCAGTGACCGGTGCTATTAATCGAGCAATCCATATTTGTTTTGAGCTAACAATCTATCGTACGGTATAATCGCGCTCGATATGATCGATGCATAACGATCTTGCAACGTTCGCTTGAATAATTACGCAAAAAATCAACACAGCTCGCGAATATGTCAAAATGCACTGTACGCTATTGATAAATGCATTTGACAATTGATATAATCTTCTGTGATAGTTTAACACATATAATTATGAGACACAAAGTAGGAATTACATTATAACTGAATTATTCAACTAATCGCTTGTATGATGCACCGCGCGATTATTCCATACTGTAATAACTGAAATTACGTTGTACAATTTTTTTACAGTAAAAACTACCAGGCGTATGCGTGATGCGGTATTTCCTGACACACACGGAACCATAAACATTATCGCACTAAACTTATTACGCGTGCATAACTCGCAACGTGCAAGTATTACAGCACGTGTAGGGTCACTCATAATATTTCCATCATCGCGCAATCATTATCGTAATCGTAATTACAATCGACACTTGCAGAAGAAAATTATATTTCTGCGAGTAAGGTCGTTTTAGCAGCTTCAAATTGCGCTTTAAATCGAAGCTGCGGCATCAATTAACCGCGCTGTATATTTCAACGCTGATGGGCGGAAGTCGCCGAGAATCTGCGACGTGCGATTAATTATTAACAAGCCACGACCTCGGCAGTATGCAACTGATGTTTCATAGCCGGCCCAACATAATACGTACATATACATAGAAATGAAATACATATCAATCGTTTGTCAATTCATATTACATGTAATTCAAAAATCAAACTTGAATTCAATTGAATGAATCATACATTATACGTATTGATGATACGACGTGGAAATTTAAAAAGATCTTATTGTTACTTTGTAAGATTGGAAAGACTATATTGCTATTATTGATTGAAAATGTATATTGTAAACATTGTATAATAATAATGAATTTTTAAAAATTCCATATAGATTTTCCATAAAATAACACGTATTATCATGTCCATAAAAATAATTTTAAATAAAAAAGTTATATATGCAGCACTGCATGAACACCTCTTGTAAAGATAACGCAATTTTCCCGCTTGAAACCCGTCATCATCCTGTTCTGCTTTCACCAAGAGAGCCAAGCGCAGCTACGATCTCTCATTACGCACGTGTATGTAGCATTGTGACGTAAAAGTGGTGCGTTTGATGATGAAATTATAGCAAAGTGCGTTCACGGTTGTTAACTGGAAACATATTACTATTTGCCAGTGTGGTGTTTTGTTAGACACCGAGATTTATGCGGATTAGTATTATTTACGCAAATGATGCAGCCTTAGTATACTTATAAGAAAAATAACTAAGTCTTTTTTTATTTTAAGCACCCAAGTACGTGATCCTCTTCGAGCGTAACGGATGCACATATTCATGAAACTCATCATTATTTAAATAGATATAGTTAAACAGTGTGAAAACCCTGCAATTACCTAGCCTCATTCAGAACTTTTTAACAACTTCTTCTTAACAACTGTTTAATATTAGCAGCGATATACGTATATAAACTTTTTAATATAATTTAAAATTATTAAATACAAAATTTGAGCGAATTTCTTTCATGTAAATTCTTCAGTACCATTTAAAACGTTTTGTGCTTTAATTCAATACTGTTTCTTGTAATAATTATTTTAAACAAGTATTTTAATAAATATTTTATAAAATTAAACGTAAAATTATACGTAAAGTTATACGTAAAAAATTAAATTAAACGCACATCAAGTGAAAAATTTAATAAAGAATAAAGAATATAATATCCATATGTTCTATAATTATATATGTATATGTCTGACAATGCAATATCAATTTTACAGAGTAAATTACATAATACTCTTAGAACAGTTCATTCCCACAATGAGAAAACTAACACTCTTTATCGTCGAAATAGGTAATTTTCTCTCTATTATCTGAAGACGATAGATAAGTAAAGGAATACAAGCAAAACAAAATTTTCGACGTAACTTTGCGCAAGGCTAAATAATCGTTTCTCGATCGTCGTTTACTTTCTCGGATCCCTTTTGTCTGGCGAGGGACGAGGTCATCTTTCTTTTCGATGCCATCACCTTGCAAGCAGTTTCGAGAGCAACGCCCAGGCGGGGGGTTTACACTCACTCGATGGGGCAAGAAATTGAGAAGAACAAGAAAGAGAGAACGAAAGAGAGAGAAAGAGAGAAGATGGGCAAGACGGGGATAACGAGGGAAAGGAAATGGTAGAGAGAAGGTACGTACGGTCATCAGAGGAAGATTAAGAAGAGGAGCAAGGACCTCCGACAGAACCGGTCATCGTCGTCCGTCCGTCCGCGTAAACTCATCTTCCATCTCGTGGCGAGAGATCGCGCGCCTCGATTACTCGCGCCATGGATCTCAACGGATCGCGAGATGAAGTCGCGGTATGAAGTTTCTGTCCGTCGCCCAAACGGGCTCAACATCATCGTCTCCCTCTCTCTCTCTCTCTTTCTCTCTCTTCGCTCCGCTCCGCTTGTCAAACTACAAGATGAGCAAAACCACGATATGTTCGTGCCGCAATACACCGCATTAATTATAAATTTAATGCATACAAAATCCCGTTTCTCCATGGTCATGTAAGATAATTTTAGAGGAAGCTATAATACGAACTCATGCAATGAAAGGTTTTAATCTCCACTTATTTAGTTCTTTTCCGAGCTACATTTCTTGCAGACTATTTTATAATTTGTTAACTCTACAAATTAATAATTTTATAGAAATGATAGTGCAACATAAAGATATCTTGCTATTTTAAGAAAATATGACTTATTGTAATTCATCTCCTTGTATGATTCCATCTAACGCGTTCAAAGTTTGTAGCCAAATTTAGAATAACATTTCAAACGATCGACAGCTCGCACTCACGCATACTACATCGAGGCGATCGAGGTTCATCGATCGAACGCACTGAGGTCGATCTTCGCGCGCGAGTTCACCTTGAACAGCCACCTGGTGAACGCCTACGCCGCCCACGGCAGTTGGCCGTTCGTCTTAAACTGGCTCGAAAATTGCCTTCGTTGTTAGGAACACAACGTCTCGTCTTTCTACTTCTATGATCTTATGCGGAGATCAAAGATTACGAATGAAAGTGCTCGTTGGTTAAATTAGACAGTTAGAAAATTTCTCATGTATCGATAAAAATCTACATCTTCTTTTATCAAGCTCTTTCATCACTTGAAAATTATTTACTGTACAAATATATTGTATCGTCACTTTATATTTTATGGCTATGGTTTATCTAAAAAAAATTTCCTGATTCTCTAATGGAACAATTTCATCAATGAAAACAATTTAAGTAGGTTTTTCATATTAGATAAGATGTAGTATTTATATCAAGTAAAAGGTACAATTTACATATTAACCTGGAAAACAGCGTGAGGAAAATTGAGGCCAGAGCCACATAATCGCTTAACTCATCAATAAATAACTCTCCTCAGTCATCTGTTTTATCTGGGTCAACAAAGCGCTATATTTCTTGTAGATGAGATCTTTCTGGTTTATCTACCCGCGGATTTATTTGCCCGTGAAGATCTGACGTAAAAAACGATCGAAGAAAACTTACTTGGCGTACGCTTTCTCCAGCAGCGCCGGCCAGAACTGATCGCTATGGCGACTTTGTACGAAGGCCAATCTTCCGTGAACCGCTGGTAATCTGTCGTCGACGAGAACCTCCACCCATGCGCCACACCACCACAATCGAAACCTGAACACCCCGGCGTATTCTGCGGTCGGTGAGCCCGGTGGTTCTCCACTGCTGCCGAAACCCTGGTCGGCTGGTACCACCCTGTAGAATAGACCCTTGCTAAGGTGTAACACTCCT
The DNA here is from genome assembly GCA_003595255.1 of Solenopsis fugax. Classification (NCBI taxonomy): domain Eukaryota; kingdom Metazoa; phylum Arthropoda; class Insecta; order Hymenoptera; family Formicidae; genus Solenopsis; species Solenopsis fugax. The sequence continues at coordinate 41,161 of QKQZ01046575.1, forward strand.
AGACATGACACCAGCCACTTGTCACCTGTCAATAAAACAATAATATCTTATAAAATGTCCTGTTTGTAAAATCTATATGTTGCACGAATTAAAAACTAAAAAAAGGAAGCATTTTGTCTTAAATAATTCTTAATAAGAAATTATGCAAATATTCCTACTTTTGTTTAATAATTTTATCACAGATTTAATCTTGTAAAAGAAATGAAATGATTTATGCAAAAGTTTAAGAAATACTAAATAAGAAAAATATAAGGAATTAAAAGATTTTTAATGTATTACATATATAATATATTGTATAACCATTTTTGTTGTCATAACCAATCATAATTTCATTTCAAAATAGTCGTTAATATTATTGTTCTTTCACTAAATTCTTAATAAGCGTAAAGTTTTAATTTATCTAATGTTCAACATTCTTTAAAGCATTAGCAAATTGCATGATTGATAGAAATGAATCCTTTTTTGATAAAAAGTGGAATAGCTCGGTAATGTTCGTTAAATGTGTCTTAATGTCGTGAGAAAATTGTTTAGGTTGTCTAGGACATTCAAGAACGACACTGCGCTCTATCTTGTTGCAGTCACTCACTTTACTTTCGTTTTCGAAGGTCTAATCGCTGATCGAGCATTCGCTTTTACCGGCTTTTTGTCATTCAATGGAAGGAAAGAGAGGAAAATGAGAACAAATTGCCTAGACACGGATTTACATTGCCCACTTTCGATAATGACTCTCGTATTACGTTTTGGTTAGCCTTTAAAGGAACATTAAAGAGAACATAAATAACAGTTTAATTTTTTACGTTTCTAAGTAATAAGGAAGTTTATCACTTTCTCTTATTAACATTTATTATCATATTAATTAATCTTAATTATTTATTTTATTTACTTATCGTTTGATTTTTTTCTTTGGAACGTACCACTTTCTCTCAAAAATAAGCAAAATAATTTTAATATGTAACTTTTTATAATTCTTCCAATTTCTTTACTTTATGATATATTCGAAATCTCTCTACTTCGATTAAGATTTATTGGAATTGATCAAAAGATAGACATGTCGACACATCAGATCACGAAGGTAGATCGCCGAATTGTGGAGCGCTGTTATGTAGGTCGGTATAAATTATTACATGTCGTCATCTTACTTGGCTGTGCGTGCTATTGCGTACACGTTAACGGGACACGTCCCCCTCCCCGCCCCCCCGCGTGC
>QKQZ01046579.1:3673-17032 GCA_003595255.1 Solenopsis fugax
CGATGCCATAAAGCGCGCGAACGTCACCTTTGTCGCTCGTCGGTGACGATTGATCGTACCGATGGACATTGGCCACGTGCTAATGGCCGGGAATGTTAATTACGATTCTGGGACGCGTGCGTGCCTGATTTCGCGGTTCGAGGCTCGGGCGATTCCGGAAACGCTTTCGTGAGGACGAGAGAAGCGACGCGTCGGCCGCGTCGCGCTCGCCGCTCGCCTTTACGTGTGACGGCCATACGTGACCTCGCATCCCCCGGGAGACGAAGGGCCGGCGGCAATCGCAACCCCAAATCTCCCAAAAGAGACGTCTTCGTCGTGTCGTTCGCCATGTTCGCGCCGTGCGTCACGGTAATCTACGTCGCTTAGGGGATACGTCGCGTGGAAAATTAAAACAAATGTACACGAACCCTCCATGATGCTCTTCCCTTTCCTGATTCTCTTAAACTATGACGCGACGCGCAAAATTATCGCGGAAAATTTTTTTATTATTCCATCAAGACGTAGCGGCGCGTAACTAGATGAAATTTCGCGCTGTAATTGCTTTCAATTGCTGTGAAAGGAAATTTTCTTCAAAGCCATTCATGTATAGCTTTTCGTTAGAATTTCTTCATCTTTCCACCTGTACCATTATTTGTCACGTATTTCATGTGCACTAAGATTTTTTACGATAAGAATTAATTTAGGCTCTAAGGAATAATCAATAAGAGCCGACACTAAATGATTATATGCATACATATAAATTTATTATTTAAATGGCATCAAAGTAAAGCTTAGATATAAATTTTTGCTGTTTCCATATCTTTAGTTTTAAGTTTTCCAAGATTAAATTGTAAGATGGATTTCATTTAATAGTCATCAGTATCAAAATCTTCCAATATCAATTTCATTTTTCGTATAGTCTTATCTGATTTGTTGATAGCTACCACAGTATTATTCTTATCAGCATATGTAAAAAAAACTCGAGGATTGTTTTTAATAAATAATTTAATAGTAAACAAAGACGACAAGATATTTATTTTATCTTATTTCGCATGTTTTTTTTATATCAACTATTAGGGGAAATAATTTGTTCCCCTAAATTTATATTTATTATTGTGGGATTTTATTGGAATCTTGAGGTGTCATCATCATCATCGTGTTTTAATTTCTTTGTGTACATGAGAATCTTTTAAAATATTTGTAAATCAGTATCATAGATTAATTTCGTAAATGATTAAGCCTCAATAATACAGATTATTCGAACGCCATAAGTATCTAACTTAAATATTTTATTCCAAGTATCATTCGCATCTAACAGCTAAGAATGTAGAAGGTATCTGTTACGGACAATTCGCGGGACGGTGCTGTGAGATTACCGTGGAGATAATATAATTTTCGTCGCGACATCGTTTATAGTAGTTGATGGTTAGATGCTAATAAATTCACGTGGCAAGTGCCGTGAAATTTCTTCATATGATCCGTGCCAACAATCCTTCTACTGGCCTTGCCAGGACGTAATGCGTGCATTTCTTCTACCAACTACACATTTCGTGAATTTATTAGAGTATATATTTCTTGAAGCCACTATAATGTGTGCGCGAGGAAATTTTAATATATATTAATAATTTATTAGAAAATTAAAATAAGATATTTGTGCAGCGATCGTCTCGAATGCCTGAAAGTCTGCGTTAAAAATTAAATATTAATTGCGTTAGAAACTATCGCAATTTCGAAATACACTGGTCAAAAATTTTATAAAGGCTGTACGCATGTTAATTGCTAATCGTGAGGAGGACTTGAAGCATAATCTTGTAGGAAGAAGAATGGTTATGGCGTAGGAATATTCATATAGTTTGGAGCTAAAGATTACTCCGTTCAACATTAACAAAGAGTTTGTAACGAGACTTTATCGATTGCACGCTCGTTCCACACATGGAATTTTTACGTAATATTTTCAGTTGGCCATTTTCACGTTAGTGGCAGAAATTCTTGGTGTGTTACGTGGCGTTACGGTTTATCGTAGGAAACGTTCACAAGAACTCGCAAGACTGAATTTGTAGAGGATGCAAAATTGGAGAAACAAAATAATAATCGAGAGACAAAATTGTAAAGATAATTTGTGCAACGTAAATTAAATATTGGACATTAAAACTTGTATACATATACCTTTTTAAATTATACCAAATGTGATTATATTATACATATGATACATATTAATTTTTTTTCGTACATTCGCAAATTTCAGTGCAGTCAGCGTTCCGTTTCTGTTAATACAGACAATCCTTGAGTTTCTAAAGTCTACAAAATTGTTGTACGAACGGAGAATAAAGTTGGCAGTCTTAGTTCTAGGTCTGTCGGCCGCGAGTGAATTGCGCCCTTGTAACGTTCGTAGAGTAGCGCGCGCGGTAAATAAGATTCATAACGCCAGTCGCATCTATTATTTCCGGAATTTCCGGCGAGAAGCAGAGACGGAGGCGCGTTGTATAGGTAGTTGGTTGGAGGGAAGTTTTTCATCCGTTTCTCGCTACGCCACGTTGACTGTGACTAATTGGACCGCCGCGTCGCACGGATAAGGAAGAGATCTATTCCGCGCGTGGGCATGCGTATGCGTATCAATATACCGGCTTAACGGTACGCAATTTCCATTCGGTGCTGATGATGATATTTGCGCCGAAATTATACGGCGTATCGAGGAGATCCGGTGTACGCGATTAGGCGTCCGTCCATTTTGAAGTACGTTCCCAGATGCGAGACACCAAGAATTGTACAAAATTTTTAAAAAATTTTAAGAAAGCAAGACCTTATTAACATAAAAAAAGGAAATATCGTTGTACTGTTTTTATTAATTTATTGTGATACTTAATATTCTTGCCACGACATTTTCATCTTCGCCACTTGCAACCCAATTTTCATATTTTCCGTCACGTACGCGTGCGAGATCCGAATCTTATGGCGAATTAGCATCACGACTTCTTTGAAGCAGCTGGTCAAGTGGTCTCTTCCCCTTGCGCCGTCGTGGGTTTTAATTACGCGCCAATTAATTAACACTGCTTTCACCTTTTTTTTTTTACCCACCCACCCACTGGGCACTCGGACGTAGCCACGCGGAGCTATTAGAGGTTCTAACGCAACCGCGGCACGACGCTGCCTCCTCTCCCTTCGTCCTTTACCTTAGCGGGTGGTGGCGTTATCTCGTTAAGAAATTAACCGCGAATTAACGCCGTTTTGCCGCATAATTAGATGACCTCTAAAGATAAGATTACGAGTTTTTAAGTTAATTCCCTGATAGAGCCTGAACATTGTCATCTTTGGGCGTAAGACTCCCACTGCCTTATCACCGACGCCATTGGCTTGTTAATTTTCTTTCTCGCTATGTACTTAAAAATTTGGTATAAAACCGCAATATTTGTTTAAAAAATAAGATTGTCTACACAAGTTTAATTCGTATAATATACTCAGAAAAGGACATAGTAGTGGCAACCATAAAAGTGGTAACTATACAAGTTTTATATGTAGAATTAATGTACGTAGTTGAATAAACTTTTTTACTCGCTAATTAAAAAACAGTTTGTTGAACTATGTACATTAGTTTTATATATCGAAACTTGTATAGTTGCCATCACACATTGACACGCACTAATTTTTTCTCTGAGTGTATATAATAAAAAATATATGTAAGTTATGGAGCATTAGAATATGCAATTATATTGTAACAATTTTTCGCGTAGTTTCAAAGAGAACTAGGATTGATAATGTTGCTATTATTTAAGTATAAGTTGTGAGGATGTGATCGTTGAAGTAAGTCAAGGTAACGGGATATTTCCAGGAGTCTCACTCGTCAAAGTAACCTAATGGATTAAGTAGCTTCCACCGTCCGCAAATGTCGGCAATTAATTTATGTGGAAAGGAACGTCGTCGCGCGGGGTATTAATCGTGAACAGAGGATAAGCGCAAGTTTTTCATTCTGTCAGATATCCGTTTGAATCCTCTGATACTCTTTGAAACTTTTATTTCTAATATCATGTATTTCTTTAGTGATAATACATGCAATCTTAAAGTAGATGAAGAATAAAAGGCAAGCAATTACATGTTGTATTACATTGCTTTTGCGATAGATACCTTTCGTTTAATCTCGCTAAAAGAAATATGCGTTTATAATACAAATCTGACACATTGCTATCATTCGATTCCATAAAGGTCGAGGTGGCTACGCGCTAATCAGTTTCAGAAATAGAACACGAATATTGCCGATTAGAAGATATCTATTACAAACCCGAGATGAATGAGCAAAATACACGTACACGTGGAATTCGATCACATTTAACGAAATTTAATCTAGCCCACAGATCGATCAACTAATTGGCGTTTGTTGTAGAAATCCGGGTCGCGGTTCCGTGTAACTATCGTCGATAATATCATTGTGCCGCCGTAACTGCAGATGTAACTGCATTCATCGGCAGCGGCGGCTCGCGTCAAATTTGCGCTGCCGTAGATTCATTCGTCACCAAAGACGAACTGATCTACCGTTCGACACGCGAGATGCAGTTGTCACAGATGAAAACAAAAGCGGAGCCTGAGATCGTGTGTTGCGGCAATATGATCGGCGCATGTAACGTCTCTTCGATCAATTATCTCATTGGGTTTATTAATTGGAATCTAAGACTAGGAATACATTCTCCGAATGATACAATTCGTTTCGCGGTCGGAGAACATCACATTCAATGATTCAATTTCAAGAATCGAAAGTGCGAACTATACGCGACTCGCGATACAGGAAGAGGTGCATCAGGACGGGACGCTGGATCGTTTCAATGAACGACGTTACATAAATTAATTAGCGGAGCGCTTGATGTACTCCCATAAGAGAGCGCATATCTTTGGTCAGGCGCGCGCGGAATGCTTTATTACGTTCGCTCGCTCGCGGGAATGATGTTATTTATGCTTCGACAGTAGCAGATAAAGTGGTTCATGATGTTGCAAACCTATATGTCATATTCAAGAAACAATTCTTCCTGTTTTTCTGCAAGCTAGTTTTTTTTGTTATGACTGTAGTATAATTATATAAGATCTTTTTAAATTTTGATGTATTTAAAGACGGTTTTTTTTATGAAAATTATATTAGTGCGTCTCATATTCATCAAAAAGGTTTCTATTTATTTTTAATTAAATTATATATTAATTAAAAGTGTGCACCGTTCAAATATCTCTTTGGTTTCTAAGTCATACGATTAAATATATAAAATTATCATTGATTAAATACAAAATTGTAACACAGCACCCGCTTTTTGTGTTTTGACTTTCGTATGAAGTCGTCGGCGATGCGACAAACCAATCGTTCGTCCGTCCGCAAAGAAGCAAGTTGGAATCTATAATGAGATCGCCTTCAGCGTCGCGACCATGAACTCGAAGTTCGGTTGCATCCTTCACGGATACACTCGACGCAACGCGTGCGATGGTGTCACCGAGGAGTTAGTAGATAGTTGCGGGCTAGATTGAGGGTGATTGGGTAACCGCTAAGTATATCGAACTTAGAGTACTTCTCGTCCTTCGGACAAGGACGTGGTACTTGTTTGCTCAATGACGACGCGCCACAGAAATCTACAATTTACTATCGAAATAGACGAGAGAACGCTTACCAGTTGTCGCGTAAATTACGTTGGATTATTTTACAAATTAAGTTTTACTTCTTAAATAAAGAATCATTTTCAATGAAATTTTCATCGTGTGCCCATTGAAAAAAACTGGTATATTTTTTGTTATATATTATTTATTATAATAAAAATATAATCAAAGAAGCAAATTTAAATATATATTTAAATGTATTATTCAAGTTCAGTTGGCACTTGATGGTGACGCGCGGTGATTGAAGATTTACAATGGTGAAGTATATTACACTATTTTTGTAACCTTTATCCACTCAGTCTTGCCGATATTTGAACGATTTCGGTCCAACGTTGGCACGCGGAAACATGATGCACGCGGAGAGCGATTTTTTTTTTTTTTNNNNTTTTTTTTTTTTTTTGGATTATTTGATTTCGAGCCGACCGCCAAGTTATACGTCACGTCACTGTGAATTGATATCGTATACCTTGTCAAAAGTGTACTAGAGCTTTACTTTTATTGATTCGGTGATGCAATGATGCATCAACGAAGAAAAAAACATAATTTCTCACGTTAACAAGGCATCTGCTGATCGTGTCAATAAAGAAAGGAAAAGAGACGATAACGAACAGCGATGTGAAAAGATTTACGTCCGTATTTTTAGTACCGCGCTTTATTTGCGAGGGTAACCGATCGTAGCCAGCACGCGAGGACCTTCTGAAGGTAAACGGAGCGAACCGCGATGTCTTGATAAAAGGGAATATTTTCGTACGTTGACTCGGCATCGATGCGTGTAATCGTTCGGTAATGCCGCAAGCCGCGTACCGGTCTGCTTCTTACGACGATGCCACGTTGCGGTCTCGCATTCTTTCTCGCTGCTTCATCAACGGTGATGCAATACAATTTTCTAACGCGGCATTCACCCAGTACCTCGTAAAAATTATCCACTGGTGGAAAAGAAAGTTTTTTCTCGCCTCTCTCTCTCTCTCTCACATTACGTTTGTTAGTTCTCCACTGTATATTCTTAGAGGGCTTGTCCCTAGAATATTAATAAAGCTCAATCAATCAATCAATCTCTCTCTCTTTCTCTGATACCATAATTGAGATTTTTCGTTTTGAGTTTCTTTGCTTTGTTATTGTTTAAGTCCGTTTAAAATAAGCATTGATAAAATTGTTTATTGTTAATTATGAAAACGTTAAAGACAATTATATGGCTGTCTTGAAAAATATTTGTTTTAAAAATTAAAATTAGCGGCTCATTTATCACTAACACACTGTTCTATGAATTGTGTGTTACCTATAGTAAAACGATGTAGTATCTGTTCGCAAGAAAATGATTGTCCTGCCCGTCCTCTATCTTAGTCTTCGTGGAGAGGAACGTTGCTATTAGCGACACGGTTTCCGTGCAATCTTGCTAAGTATGCGCGCGTTTTCCGAGAGCGCCGGCTCTTTCGGCTGAAATTTCATTTCACAGTGAGACTTTCACGAGATTCGTCTCCGCGTAAACAATCTTGGCCACTTATGGTATATTATTTTTCAACGGCCACGTGTGACGCGGCCATAACGACCGCTTTTCCGGCAATGGCAACAAAGTTTCTCCGACTGTTCACGGATGTACATCATCGAACACAGAGAATAAGTTTCTCTCTTTCTCTTTCTTCTACCTGCGCACACACAGAGGCACACCATCGGTTGCTGCTAGGTCTTTCGAAGAGTGAGTTCTCAGCCTCCACGACGTATCTCTCCGAGCGCTCGCGCGCGTTGCTCCGCTTCGGTCGCCTCTCTCTCTCTCTCTCTCTCGTGTCTTTCTATCTCTTTTTCACGCTGTCTCTTCGTCTTTTCCCTCGTTCAAACGTGTCCGCGTTCCGTCTCCTTTCCTCGGCCTGTTTCTCCGATGGTGGCAACGAGCGACTTCGAATCGAGGCGAGTCGAAGGGCTCTCTCGACCATCAGGAGGGGAGAGAAACGAACGCTGAGTAAATGCTATCCTCTCGATCCCTCCTTACCTCTTTCCCTTCTTTCTTCCTTTCTCTCGCTCTCCTGTGTCGTCTCTCTTTTTCTCTTCCTTCTCCCCGGCTCTCTCTTTCTCTCTTTCTCTCTCCGTTCCTCCTGTCGAGCGGAGGTCAACGTACAGGCGCACGGCGTGACCGAAATCACACACACGCTCGTTGCGAACCCACTCGACTGTGACTCTCCTCGTCTTTATTTGGCCTCTAATTGTTCCTTCTTCTTCAGCGACGCCCGCTGGTCTACTTTTGCCGGTCCCGATCGCGCGACCATGCGACCTCGAACAACGAATTTTCAAGGAGTCGCGTCAGGATTCACTTTGTCGAACCTTCGATAGCTCCGAGGAGACTTGGCGCGTGGCATTTTGATAGATTCGAAGTGAAAACGCGCACGCGCGTGCGTGCATGTGTGCGTATGTGCGTATGTGCGTGTGGATCCCACGGAAAGATCCATTCTTCTCTAGTAAAACTGACCTTCGATTTTATATGGATTCTGCAAATACTATCTTGATTGTGTTTAGATCTTTTAACTTGAAACAAGTTAATTTTTTTGAATAATTATTAACTAGAATTATTATTGTTATCTTTTATTAATTTGTTAACAATAATACTCATCTTTTTTTTATATAATCTCTTATTAATAATTTCTTACAAGACCTGACTTTGAATATTCTTAGAAAAATTAAAAAGAGATTCGCGAGAATATTAAAAATATCACTCATTTTTCATATATGCGAAAATCTTGTCTGTTAAAAAAAACGCTCGTTAATATTTTCAATGTAACAATACGATTCTTATATGACTTATATCGATTGACATCCATATAGTTCCTTGACGAGCTGTCCTGCAATCATGTCGGCGAACTCTTTTTCAACTGGCAACTGCGTATACATATTCGCGCGGCTGCCGAAGAAGCCGTCAGGCATTAACTTGCCGCGAAGCGCGAAGGTAAATACACGCCGTACGTCATGTATAGACGTGATACGTGAGCGGTTCGCTCTGCGAAGGGAGAGATAATCGACTCCCACCGCTCGCTCCGACCGGCCTGCGTGCCGTGCCGGGGTGCAAACCACAAATCAGCGTGAAAGAGGCACAAAGTACCACATCGCTCTTACGCAGGCGCTCGCTCGCCATCCGTGATCAATTATGCCGGGTGTATGATCCACTGAGCAGTCGATCTATCGTAAGGAAAAAGAAGCCCCTTTCGAGCAAAGTGTAACCCATTTTTGTGAGCCCGGCTGAAACAGGTGCCATTCGCGATTCGGTGAATCCAACGAAATCAGTGCGATCGATAACATATGTATATAAATGTATGTCCTTCTCTCTCTATTGCTATTTATTTATCGTTATTTTTATTGGCACATCCTTCAGTTTCGCTCATGTTTGTGTAAAACAGCGAGTAAATAGATACTGGATATCGGTAATATCGTATTAAAACTGCTCGATCCATTACAAATCGTCGTTCAAGAATGTCGTTTGCTTTCCTTGGGTCAAGACAGACCTGGGTTAGGTATGCCTACCTGTCTCGAATACAATCAAGACTGAACGACGGGGGTGCGAGGATGAGGAGGGGGGACAAAAGGGAAAGTTGGGGGAGAGAAGACCCTGAGTGTCACAGTGAAACAGATTAATGGTTCTAGAGAATTCTTGGTATAGTCCGTCCAGGCACCAAGCACCGGTTCTTTCTTCCAATACAGCCACGCAGACTACCCGAAAGCCGTACGTGATGTATAGATTAGAAACATCACTGTGTTTAAAAATTTTCATTTGAATTTTGTAAGCGTTATCTCATTCACTCTCTCATTCGCGACTGCTAAAATAAAAAAAAAGAAATCCAGAAAAAAAAGATATAGAGATTGAAGTTGTTTGAAGAATTAAAGATTATAATGTCAAAATGTTTTATTAATTTTTTTAACTAATTGTCGTTGAAGATCACGAAGCAACTTGTAGTGAACGAAAGAAAATCAGCGAGGAAATGTACAAGTTCGATGAACTCGGGATGGAGAAGTAGAATGTTATTATGGTAACGGGTTCTAGACTGGCGCGATTCTGACTTTGGAAAAAAGAACGCTTGTGATCGTGTTTTATGCCTGAATGCCGAGTCATTCTATTTTTGACGCTGATACTACGTTTTGCTGAGGGCAGTTAAATACGTGTTAAATATATCAATGGTGTTTTTTCGTCTTTTTTTTTCCTTCTCTCTTTAACAATGAGCGAACAAACTTTGAGTCGAGGTGAAGGTCAAAAAGGATTACTCCGTACTAGCTTATTTTCCGTTAAACGGTGGAAGATATCCGGAATTTCCCCAGCGCTTTGTAAGCGGTCGACTTGCGGCCTCTCCATACGGACAATGATACCTCTTATCTCAAACTCTACCTACGTAACCAGGCACCGAGTTACCTGAGTCTTTACTCCCCGATCAACTTAGATCGCCAGGCCTCGTTGTTGACTTTATACTGTTTCGAACTTGCTCAATCGCGTCGTACCGTGATATTTCAGAAATTTGAATATACATGGAATATATACGGAAAGAACGGTTTTGCTGAAGTACTTAAAAATTTAGCTAGATACAGATCTAAAAATAATTTTGTTGGATTATCAAAATAATTATGAAGGATGCTCAAGCGTGAGTTGCAAAAATTTTGACATTCTTGCAATCAGCTTGGATGTCTTTTATAATTAATTTGATGATCTAATAAATTATTTTTAGATTTGTATTGAGCTAAATTTTTAGATTCTTTAACAACTGTTTTTCTGTGTAGCTTTTTTCGAGATCCATTTTTGAGATCGTGAAATATATAGTAATTCTATTTTTTTTTTTAAATAGAGAGAGAGAGAGAGAGAGATAATTCTTTTGCTATATATTCTTAATTAATGTATAATCTCATGTTATTTTCATTGCGCATTGTCCACTCTATCTTATTTTTTACCAAGCTAATTGTTTATTGACAATAAGCATTAAGTTGCGTGTTAGATGGCGAAATAGAAGAAATGTAATCGAATAATTCCAGCGGCATTTGAATCTCTACGGATTTTTACAATTTTCCGTCTTTTCTCTATCTTTCTTCATCTACTTTAATTTGCTGTCTGCTGAACGATGATTCGTAGACTATTCTCGTAACCCACAGCCACGAGAACGACGATGCGGTGAGTCGATTACTTTTTAATCCGAAATTACTTCATCGGTAATCCAGTTAGTAAGCTGCTACGGTTCTTTTGGCACGGCGTTCAGAAAAAACGGTATAGAGAACGATTGTCGTGGATGAGGCTTACGTCAGTACTCGCCGAGTCACTAGACTTAGCGGACTTTAAATCCGCCGATATTTCTTGCGATTATTAATTAATTAATTTGTATTTATTTTAAATATCCATTGCAAAACAAGCCAACCAACTTTTACTATCGTATGTCTAACCTTGTTTGTTCGTAGTGGTAAGATTCGTTATTTTTCTTGACATCACAATTGTAAATTCTTTTTTATTTAATATACCAACTTTGCACAAGGATACTGGACAATAATCAAAATATTTTCAAGTATTTCTCATTAACTCCAGAATGCATGGTTTCCTAATAAAAATTAGTAAGATAATAGAAAAATGGTTTTTATCGCAATATATTCAAAATAGGAAAGAGAGCTTCAAATTTCTCAAAACATTGTAGAAAAATTATAAAAAGAAGAAATTTTATATTAAATATACAAAAAATTTTATATTAAAGAAATTTGACATTGTACGCGTAAAGGAAGTATTTGTGATTTAATAAAATTTTGTTGATGCTCGTTATAAATTTAATACAAGATATATATTTAAGAACTGTCGTTATATGTTACATATGCAACGTGCTAACTCAATATTCAAATCTCAAGAATTTTGTTACGATTTTATATCGCGCTAACTTTGACGTGTTAGTACTGTAAATATTGAATTTGTTTATTTCATTTTGTCGCTGCACGTGAATCAACATTCAGTTTGTTATTCGTAAGATTTTCCTCGTGGTAATCACGGAAAAAAGAAATCGAGATTGTGCACGGCTGCGGAAATCGATCCGTGTTTTCGAGAGAATAACCTCGCTTGCGGATGACATGACTTGTCAGTAGCGACGAAAATTTTTCACTATATCGGGAAAATATCTGATGCTTACCTGCTCTAAAATACGATTTTCCTACCGCAAATCAGCGGATTTCTGCATTAAATCTTTATCTCGTGCATCGAATGCGTAGCCGCATGTATCATAGTAGGATTAACTTTGTTTCAATCTGCCTAGTTTCTAAAAATTATTATTTAAAAAATATATTTCCGACAAATTTAATTTTAAACTAAAAGAAAATGATTCTGGACTATTTAGGTAGTTAATTAAATAAAAATATTAAATTCAATTATATGAATTACGTAAAAAAAATTTTATATTACAAGAAGACATTTTATTGCATGTGAATTTTGGAAAGCGTGGCAAGATACGCGTGAAAAAGTCGCTTATACAATTAAGATTTTTTTCTTCATTATTTTTCTTTCTATTCCAATATAATTCGAAAAATATGCACACGAGACAATGTTAGAATAGTGAGGAATTTTCGGATAAGCGCGCAGTTGCGCGGGTGTTTACGCTCGTCGATCGATTGGTCAATTCGGTACGTCGGTGCATGTCAAGACGGCGAAGGGTGATTCTTCTTCCTCCGTGTCGTACAAATACGTTCAACTTGACCCCGATTACGATGAATCGGATTTCCGGACTACGGTGATCCTAGCGGACACCCTCGAATCAATCCTTACGAGAAGGTAGAAAACGGAGGGCGGAAAGGGGAGAGTTGGGAGAAGTCGAGCGATTCGAATCGCACGGAAAGTGAAACTTGGTATCCTACCGCCGACTTTGGCCATAGATACCGACTTCCTCCTTCACGAGCAATAATTTACCAAACGGAATCGGACACTGGCGTTTCCGGATCTCGTTACGCGTGCACATACGTTCGAATTTCCTAAACACGGCCGCGTTAAATGTAACTCGCGACGTTGCTCGGGAAATGGCTTTATATCTCGCGATATGAGAATTCTATTTATGATTGAAAAAGAAAAAAAATGTATCCGTATAATCTTTAGAGGCATCATGTTACGAGGAAGTCGGATCACACACGATACGACGAACACAAGATACAATACTCTGGATTAAACAATTATTTAACTTTAAGAAAAGAATACAGAAAAAACAGTATCGAAACATTAGTGTTAAATTAATATATTATATTTAACAATCATATTGCTTGATACATAAACAAGAAATTATATTCTTGTGAAAATTATTAATGAAAATATATTTTTTTTATAAAACTACAAAATAAAAATTTTTCATGTAAATACGTTATGTCAGTTTAACTCTAAATAATTTTCTTTAAATATTTAACATTTCGAAAACGAACGTATTCTCAAAACAAGAATGTTCTTTGTTTTTATAAAGAAAGGTAAAGAAAAATTATAGCAGTCAAGCACGGAATTTCAACCAAATTCATCAACCTCCTGTAAATTAATTTGAAACACAAACTCGCGTAGCGTAGCACGATATTTCCTAGATATTTCCTATCCCCAGAAATTTCATATCAGCGCTATCAAAGTTCGGTCCGCGTTCGCAAGTGGAAGAACAGCTTGCGCCGCTCTCTCGAGTTCCCGAAATCCTCGAAAGGGTTCGCCGGGCACATATGACACGTGAGGTTAGGACCGTGTCCGTTTGCGTGGACGCCGGGCGTCGCGTCGGGCGCTCACGTGGCACCCCTCTCCACCTCTCTTTC
>QKQZ01046581.1:0-10416 GCA_003595255.1 Solenopsis fugax
TCCCTTGTTGGTTTTCTGTCCTGAATTGTGTCATGTAAAATTGCTCTATTGACTGGTCTAATAACATTAGTGGATCGATCTTAGTGTTTAGAGCGTAGTGTTCAGAGCATTTAGAAATTCCAAATGGATCGCAGCCGGAAGTGAACTGGAAATGAAATATGAATTATTTATGGCCTCATACTGCTGAAGTACTTTAATAAAGCATGTGATTGACCACACTCCAAACGCTTCAAATCATTTGTTGCGAGACATGATCGTACCCCGAATGCTCTAACAAGGAAAACCCGCCAAGAACTGGTCACTGATTTTAATAAAATTTAATGGGTGTGTAGTATTCACTCAAACCTCTGTAGTAAAGCTGTAAGTTGAGGAAATTAGGCATTCTCGAGAAAATGACGATTAAATATTTCCAGTATGTACCTGTAGTACCATTATAGAAGAATGATTGTCGAGTTGTCAGCTGCGTTAGGAAAATCGTCATACAACGGTCTCCAAGTAAAAGGTTTTGTTGTTTTTTTTATCTAGACCTTATAAAAAAAACTAAAAGCTGTAACGGTTTGAGTGAATACTATACATCTATAAAATTTTATTAAAATCCATTTTTGGTGGGTTTCCCTTATAAGTAGCATTTGAAGCGCCAAGTGGCACCACTGCAGCCTCAGACATGCGTTATTGTCTAGGTTTTCGTTGCCAAATAAGTGCAACCATCATTATTTAACATAGTACTAAAATATAAACAATCTTTATACAAATATTTGAAGTAAATGAAACATAAATATATACACATTATTTGTAAAGTATTACTACAAATATTTATTTTTTATTTATCACAAATATTTTATATTTTTTTTATATGCAAGAAAATTTTTTTTTTAATTTTATAAAAGTTTTTATGCAACATGTTATTAAAATATAGACTATATTTCATATAATATTTATGGAAAATAAAATAAATTTTTATACAATGTTTTTGAAAAATAAATATTGATAAATATTTTTTATAAATATTGTGTACTGAGATATTTTTATAAAATTTTAAACTAAAACTTTTAAAGTTATTAACTTAATAATACAAAACTTATTAATTCTGTAATATTATCAATAAATATATTTCTTATTTAATAGAAAACTTTAATTGATGTGTAAGGACATAATATAATCCGTTGAAATGCCTTGTTAATCATAGCTAGTTCTTAGTGCTGATATTTATAGTATCATTTTATGCGTATATCTTTTCAAGTTCACGAAACGTCGCGCCAATTAAATTTTTTCTGAAAGTTCTAAATTGAACAAGAAATAGCAATATCATGTTATTAAATTGAAAGTCAATTGTATATGAAATGTATATAAAACCAATATGTGCTACCTGTGGGATACTAATAGTACCACTACTACAGTAATGCTGAACACAAATAGTGTCACAACTGCAGTAGTGTTGAACTCTATTAATGTCACTACTGTGCACTACTGTGCATTACTGTATACTAATAATACTAACTATAAGAAGGTCATTTAACCGAGCATAAAAGTTGGAAAGTATATATTAATGATTTTATTACATAAAACAAAGTCTATAAAGTTAACAAGACGTTTCGGCTGTACTTAGCCTTTATCAATCGTACAATGAGTATTACATTAATCTTTGCCAATACGCTAACAACATTATTTCTATTAAAGATTAGTTATGCCAAGAGTTGTTAGCGTATTGGCAAAGATTAATGTAATACTCATTGTACGATTGATAAAGGCAAAGTACAGCTGAAACGTCTTGTTAACTTTATAGACTTTGTTCTATGTAATAAAATCATTAATATATACTTTCCAACTTTTATACTCGGTTAAATGACCTTCTTATAGTTAGTATTATTGTTGGCATACACGAGCCTATATATCTTATTGTTTTGATGATTACTGTGTACTACTGTGTACTAGCAGATTTTTTCGTGAGGGTAGCATTTCTAATCAGATACTATTTTCCTAAAATAACTATTTGCCTACATGTATACATAAAAACCTAGTACAATTTGGAGAAAATTGTATAATTATATAATAAATGTATAATTAGGACTAATTATATAATAAAATATAATTATTCACTATTAACTATAAACCCTTACATACATATATATATACACACACACGCGCACACACACACGCACACACACACACACACATATATCTTTATATACGGATGTATTTCAAATAATGTGAAGCCATCTTATAAGAATTTGTTTTCTAATAGTTGAAAAAGTTGTTTTATTCGCTATAATAGCATAGTACAGAATAAACTTCTCATTTTTCTCTTAAATTATAAATTCAATCTTTTTCGTCAATTACAATAATTAAATTTACAAATATAACAAAATAATAGAAAACTAACAAGGAAAGGCGCCTTAGAAATTTAAAAAAATTATGAAATTGACAGTACAGAGTACAGTAAAATATATCCTGACATTGTAAACATTTTTTTTGCTGTTCGAATTCATTCTGAAGTAGATCAACCTCTGAATGTTAGCCTATTTTTCACTTTTATTTTATTATTCACTAACAAAAAAAAAGATAGAATAAAATTTTACAGAGAAAGTTTATTTTTTAAAATAAAATTTAGATTTGGAAATTTATCAATTGTTTAAAAAAAATATGCAAAACATATGAACAAAAGCAGGAGCAACGAAAGTAATCTCAATATTCCGATATTGTTTTTGCTTTTGTGTATATGTATATATTTTATAATTCTTTAAATAATTGATAAATTTCCTAATCGATAAATCTTATTAAAAGAAATAAATTGTCTTTCCAAAATTTGATTCTATCTCCTTTTATTGGTAAATAATAAAATAAAAACAAAAAATAGGCTAATCTTCAATCTTAATTTTGCTCCTTTATGATGAATTTGAATAGCAAAAAAATTGTTTATTATATATCAGAATATCCTTTATATACATACTGCAAAGTTTCATATCATCATTGAATTTCTGAGTTGGAATCCTTTCTTTGTAAGTTGCATGCTACACGAGAAAAGTATAAACTACACAAAATAATTTTTATATCGTAAAATATAAACTATAAACATTAAGTTATTCCATCTAAGCACCCTAATACATCTTTAAAAAAACACATTCTGAATAAAGTAAAAGAGAAAAAAATATTAATACGCTACTACTTGCTGTAAAATAAAAAAATATTGAATCGTACAAGTTGATTAGAAATATACTCTGTTAATAAAAATAATGACATTATACATAATCGGCTTGTGATGTAAAACAAATATTTCTTTAAAACGATCAAATGTATTTCGGAAGAAGAAAGTAAAGTTTTTTTAACTTTTACATCTGTGGTAACTGATCAATTGGTGTGGCAAATTTGAAATCTTCTGGGAAAAGATTATTCGCATGCGGATACATCAATTTATAAGACTGTCGGATTGTGACATCCGCGACGCCAGCGATATCACCAATCTCCTTTTGTGATCGCTTGTCTTCCGATGCCTATGTAAAATAAAAATGTGTAAAAAAGCCTGTTTAATTACTGAATATAGTTTATGATTTCGCGTACCTGTGACGCCATATAAATTGCCGCAGCAGCAACAGAGATGGGCGATCTTCCAGGTACAATATCGATCTCTACTGCTTTCCTAGCGATATGTGTAGCGGCTTTTTGTACCATATTGGGAAGGCCAAGATTGGAACAGAATCTGGACATGAAGTCACCGGTGGTGATGAGATCCACACTGGTTTCGAGAGCTTTGAGAATCAATTTGAAGCATCGACCGATCTCTTTTTTGCTTATTTTGCTGACCGCACAAATCTCTTTAAATGTACGTGGTACGCCCTCTTGTCGGCAGGCAATGTATAAACACGCGGAAGCAATTGCATCGTTTGCGCGACCCTTCAAGTTTTTCCCGTCATGCACTTGCTTAAATAATGTATTGGCTCTGTCTACGATAGTTTTCGGTAAATTAATACGATCTGCCATACCGTTGATCTCACGAAATGCATTGAGCAGAGCTCTGTCGGAACTGCTCATCTGAAAAAAATATATTTTCCTATTAAATGAGGAAGAACAAATATTGTACAATATCATGAATTGATGAAAATGTTGCAATTACACTAAAATGATACACGCCATAACGCAGCAATTTTGACAAAAAATTTCTAAATAACATTTCTCAAAAATTAGATAAATTCAAATTTGAAGTATATAAACATTTTATGATATAATGATGTAAAAAAATCGTTTGATTATTTAAAATTTTATCGTGCTGAATGTGTAATATTTGTTGCAATATAATTTCAAAATAATTGTGCATTTTTGTAAGCATATAAATGGATTAATATATTTCTAAATGGTCTATATAATGTTTCTAATAATGTAAAAATATTGTTCTAAATTATTGAATAATTTCTTTCTAAATTTAATGTTGCAAATATATCATTAATAAGATAATTCGCCATATTAGTTTTGCCAAAATGCTATTTAGAAATTAACTGTGCATATGGATATCAATGTTTTATAAAAGATCAATACTTTTACATCTATTTTTGTAAATATATCTACACAAATACAGATTGTAATTTTATGTAAGATGAGGGTGCGTTCATATTAACGCTCACAGTGCTGTAAGCATCATTTCATCTTTTTTATTTATCAAACATTTAACAGGACAAATGATACTTACGATGAGTGCTGTGAATACCAAAGCAAACGCAGCCTTTATAATCTTCTTTAATAAATGTTGTCCTATCAAGGTTTTGTTTGGTAACAATTAAAGTAATAAAGAGAAGCAATACTAACTGTACGTCGATTTTGATATTTGGCAGTACCAAAACCGTCAAAAGACGCAGCACCCGTTCCTGGACCAATCATTGTAGACAAGTCTGCGCCATTAAGAAGTGGATTCTCTGGTCCACCAACACGGGATGGATCCACTCCTGATTTTTCATTGCTAAATGTCCTCCATTCTGAACCTACATCTATCACCCTAAGACATAAGAAATATATGAAAGGCTGTTTTCAACAGAAAAAGCAGTTTTGCAACTGTTGTAAGATTCTTTGGGGATCCTAAAATCGTTCTGTTCTTTTCTGATTAAGGCAATAATCTTGAAACAAATTTTCGTATATATACTTTTACAGATTTGGAATTCCTTTCCCAGAATTAAAATATACGCATTAATTCATGTCTACAATATAGACTTCATGTCGAAAATGGAAAAAAAATGTAATTCTTTGTTTACCATTTCTTAGACTAATATGGCGTCTACAGCTATCGTGACAATATTTGTTTGGTATAAAAGCTCTACAATCTGTACTTACGAAATTGAAGTCTCTAGACATGATTACATAAAGAAATTATGGTGAGTTCTTAGAATTAGACTTAGATATTTAATGCGATACGAAAAGTTTATATGAAAATTTATCTGTAGGTGTGCATGCAATATTTAGTAGTGATGTATTGATGTTTGGCAAATTGTACATATATATTGTAAACCATATATAAGTCGGTAAAATTGACAGTTTTAACATTCTTTTAATATGAATGATTTATATACATTTAGATCTGATAAACATAAGCAAAAACCAATTATATTAAAGAATCTTACAACAATAATAATGAAATAATGCCCAATAAACAATTGCAAAGCTGCTCCTTCTGCTGAACATAGCCAATACCAAATCTATTGCAAGTAGCTTTAATGCTTGTATTTTTAGTTCTTTTACCTATCTCCCACAACCAAACCACATTCCGAACAAATCTGATCTCCTGCCCTGTAATCTTCTATAAGTGTGGCATCTGGATGTGCATAACAACAAACCTTGTTTGTAGCATTCCTATAAAGATTTCAAGAATAAATATCTCTCTTTTGCTTAGATCTCATACATTTGATATTACTTATTGTTAGATAAATCTTAATAAAAAAAAATCTATTTAAAAATTGACATATTATCTAATTTGAAGCCTGTTTTCCATGTTTCCGATTAGTTGTAAATTTGTTAATTTAATAACTATTTAATTAATATAAATAAAATAATTGCATAATTGGTTAATTATTATATTTATTAAATTTGTAAAATTGCTATAGAAAAAAGAAGACATGCGCTGTTATGTTCTAGTTTGATCTAAAATTTTTAAAACTTTCAAAAATATTAACTAATAAAACTGATGTGCTACAAGTCGCAGTTAATAGTGTGCCATAAATAAATAATATAATGTCTCTCTTGTTTTTATTACATTGTAAAGATTATTTAAGTGTTATTAAAAAATAATATAAAATGGAATCTTTTTCAGAAATCATAGTTTTAAAAACGGCGTTTACAGTAACCATTGTTACTCCTACAGCATTCATTAAAAAGTAAAATGAGCACAAGCTTTATAAAATTAGAACATAGATCTGTATTCAATATAGCAATTTTTCAAAATATTTAAACAAAATGATACCTAATCAAAATCAACATAGTGATTTTCCACTATAATTTTATATTTTTTACTGTGACAAAATTAAGCATCATAAAAAATCCTTCATCTAGTTTTTAATATCTAAAAAAATATGTGAAATTATAAATCAATAGGTCAAGTTGTTTTCAAGATATATTGGTAATGAGTTTTGAAAATAATTAAATAGTAACACTATATATATTATATGTAATCTTTAAATAAAATTTAAATATCAAATGATCAAATATCAAGATGATTTTTACAATGGAATAAATTTTTTAAATCTTTTTATAATCAAGAATAATCGCCTGTTACTTTTCTTACTGTTTAAATTTTTTTATTTGCTATGGCTCTAAGACATAAGAAATAATTTGAAAAGTATTGGAGTTTTGAGCAAATTTGACTATAAAAAAATTGTAGATATATATATATATATATATAAAATTTTAAAAAAGTAATAAATACTCTTTAGAATAAGAGCATTTTAAAAAGTGATCAAAGAGAGAATTCCAGACTTTTTTATAACTTTTCCTGACTAATTTAAACTATGACTTTTCCTGGTCTTCTTAGTTTTCCAAATCTGTGGCAACCCTGATTTTGTGGTCTTTCCACTTATAAGTGCTTGAAATTATTGCTTGAAATACAACCAAAACATCATATATTTCCTAGGAAAAATAATATATTCCTTCATTTTAGTTTTTAATAACATTTAAATAATGAATAGAGAGAGGTATAATCTTTACAATGGAATAAACAAGAGACATTATATTGTTTATATGGCGTACCATTAACTGTGACTTTTATCATATCAGTTTTATTAGTTAATATTTTTGAGTCTTAAAAATTTTAGATTAAACTAGAATATAACAGTGCGCACCTCCTTTTTCCATAGCAATTTTTCAAATAAATATAATTAATCAATTATGCAATTATATAATTTTATCTAAAAAAATATTATATTAGCTAGCAATTTTTGAAGGTTACTGATGCAATCAACCAATATTTTGAATTGAAACTACAGTCTTTGTCAGTCTTTGTATATCTCACAAAAACAAGATAAACAGTAATAACAAAGAAGGTTCTGACTGATTTGGAGTTCTGTCAGAGTCTGAAGCTATATAACCAAAAAACAAGCAAGCATTATGGGTGCGTTTACTTTGGACACTCATGCGCTCTAAGCAATTATATCATTTCATCCTTCTTGTTTATAAATATTAAACAAGGACAAATGATGTTTACAAGCGCTATGAGTGCCAAAGCGAACACAGCCTATATCGTTTATATTGCTCACCATAACTATGATGACTCTTATACTTTTACTATATCATTGATTAATATTTTTGAATACCAAAAACTTTTAATAATCTTTGATTTAAAATTCATTTATAAATAATATCAAACGTATGGGATATTATATCATTGATAGATGAATCTTTTATACAAACAGATCCATGCACAATCTATCAATATCAAAAGAAAAATAAATTTTTCACTCTGACTTCATCTTTAGTTAAAAATATTATGATGTATAGATTAATATACCATTTACGATGCAAGTTAATTTCATTTAGAATTAATATAAGTTTCACACAGCTCAGCTTTATCGCAATTAATTTAGTCTATGTTGACAAGAAAAGTACGGTTCGTATAGTAAATCATATGACTACATGCAATCTTAAATTTTATTTCAGCTGCGATACCAATACGATCTCAAGAATGAGTATAACGATTGTTACATTTGCGATGATCGACGTCCGAAGATGATATTTAACTTTTCATAAAGCTTACCGTGATGAACTTGCCATATTTTCGCATCTGCATATAAACTAATACCGTTCAACCAGTTTAACTAATACTGACTAATACTAAACTAATACCTCAATAAGCTCAGTAAAGTCAGTATTTCGATATGGGTCAGGATTTTCACACATGCGCAATTCAGTATCAGTAGTCTAGTTTTCACCCAGGCTGTGTTCGTAAATATACTGCCAATATTGAAAATCTATAATTTACGTTACATAAACTATAGATTTTCAGTACTGGCAGTATATTTACGAACATAGCCCAAATTGTAGCGGCAATGGCAGTCAAGTCCGTCCAGTCTCGAGGAAATTGATTGGTCAATTAGCACATGCATAAGAAAATGGACCAATCAATTTCCTTATGCATATGCAGCTATGCAAGAGTGTGTGCTCCTGGCTTTAAGTTGGTGTCGTAAAAATTGTAAGACTTAAGAATTGATCAATCACAGTCGAATATTAAACTGTTATTGGTTAATTCTTATAACTTATGACTTATGACGCCGACTAAAGACCCAAGCACAGACTTTTGCATAACTGCATAACCATATGCATAAAGAAATTGATTAATCCATTTCCTTATGCATGTGCTAATAGACCAATCAATTTCCTTATGCCTGTTATGCGGTTATGCAGCTATGCAGCTGTGCTCCTGCCTTAATAGTTTATTGTAGAATGGCCTTTACGGTTATGCAAAATGTGTGCGGCGGCCTTTACCTCTATAATTCAGATTCTGATATTCAGACTTTAGACTTTGATCCACGTTAGACTGTTACGAATTTATCATTGGCATTGATTAAAAAGAATTAAACGGGAGTAGTTACATATTAGCTTTTCTGTGTGAAAATGGCACGTGTGCTTGTAGGTGTAAAAAGAGTAATCGATTATGCAGTGAAGGTAATATAATTTTTATATCATGTTAAAAAACGAAACATGGTCTGATTTTTATTTTTTCTAACAATACATTTTAGCAAAAAAAATGTAACACATTTCTCTTAATAAATTAAGATTTCGAAAATGCTGGCTCAACATCGATAAATTAAAAAAACATTTTTACATATTCTCTTATAGATTCGCGTTAAGCCAGATAAGTCTGGTGTAGTTACAGATGGCATTAAACATTCGATGAACCCCTTCGATGAAATAGCTGTAGAAGAGGCAGTCAGAATGAAGGAAAAAAAAATAGCACAGGAAATAATAGCAGTCAGTTGTGGACCAACACAGTCGCAAGACACGATTAGGACTGCCCTCGCTATGGGTGTGGATCGTGGAATTCATGTAGAAATATCTGGTCCTGAATATCAGACATTACAGCCCATTCATGTCTCAAAGATACTAGCCAAATTGGCGCAAGAAGAAAAAGTTGATCTGGTGATACTTGGTAAACAAGCCATAGATGATGACAACAATCAAACAGCACAAATGACTGCTGGTGTCTTGGATTGGCCATCTGGCACTTTTTGCAGCAAAGTAAATAAATAACATTTTTTTTGAATGAATGAAAAGTTTTGATAGATTTTCAATAGATGTAACCCATATTTTTTTAATATTCAAAGGCAGTCAATCTATCATTGATAAATTTATCAGTAACTTCTGTTGAAATTTATAGGTTTGTTCCATTAAGCTGGGTATACACTTAGCGAACAAACAGCGAATTCGAACGTTTGTTGTTATTATTTAGTAGATATATACACTAAAGCGAATGCGAATAGAATGTTCGATTCGCTCATGAGACGGTACATTGAAGAGAATTCGTGTGCGATATAGATGCATAGGTGTTTGCAGCTGTTTGTTCACTAAATGTATCCAGCTTTATATTGCATACATAGTCATCATCAATGTCAAAAAACTATACAAGCATGGTTTGTCTTTGAAATCACCTCGTTTAAATTTATTGTACTGTCTTTCACAGACTGAAATTGATTCTGCATTCTTTCTGAATATATTATAAATGTTATGCTATATGTTCCTCTCTGAAATTTATATATCATTATTACATATACATAAAGCCTTTCTTCACTCATTTATTTTAAAAACATAATTTAGTAGAATTTCTTTTTTAAATAACAGCTGACTATTACTTTTTTAATGATATCCCTTAAACACGTAAGTGGGTCAGAAAGACCCTATATGAAGCTTCGAACGTTTACTGTGTAAAGACGGAAGAAAATAGGAGGTTTAGAT
>QKQZ01046586.1:0-18215 GCA_003595255.1 Solenopsis fugax
GGGGGGGAAGACTTCTTCGAGGGTGAGCTCGGAGGAAAGGTAGGTTCAGTCGCACGATGTAGTTAAATCCTCGGGCCGGACACACTTCACGCACAAACTAAAGCATAAAAAGGACTCTTCCTCCCCACTTTCCTTTTCTTCCTCTCTTTCTCGTACTCCGACCTTGCCGTTCGCGTCTCCGCGCGAATGCGGAGAGACAGAAAAAGCCGCGAGAGGACAGGCAGGACAGAGCTCGAAGAAGAGATGAGTAACGGAGGCTAAAGGGGATTCGGCCGGCGGCTGAAAGGGGAGGACGCGCGTTGGTTGATTCGGAGCGGGTAGGAAGGGGAGGTCAGGCGAGTGTAGGTTCGGTCGGTCGGTCTGTCGGTCTGTCGGTTGGCTGGGTTATACCATCTTTCATGTAATTACTGACATAAAATGCCAGAAGATTTTACGCCCTTTCCTCGCTCGCCCGCGCGACCCCCCCTTCCCCACGCCGCTCTTTGACTCTCTCTTTCTCCCCTCGTCGTCCGCTTAATCCGCATCTTCTTTCGCTTTCTCTCTTTCTCCTCTCTTGCTCCTCTCTTCGCATCGCCGTTTCTCAATCCTTCGCGTTTCTTTCTTTTCTCTTCCGCGGAGTAGAAAATTTTCAATTCCATTCATGTAAATTATTGTAGCGCACCGACTCTCGACATGTGCAACTTGTATTAATGACGCAGTAAAGGAGCAGACGGGCGGAGAGCTGCCCATTAGCGGATGAAAGCGGAGGGCTCTCAGCACACAGCCCGATAATAGCCCGACTTATACCCGCCGAGGTTGCGTAGTTTAGCCCGCGTTAACGTTACGGGTCCGCGCCGTGCCTCTGCCCTGCCTCCGCCTGACTGCCGATCCGCCTCTGCTCTCTCCGCGATATCCCTGGCCGTTTGCTCGCCCGTTTTCCTATTTCACGATATATTCCTTTTAACCCCATCCATATACTGCATCACAGGTTTATGTCTCCTGTTTATATGAATTTTCTTACATCAGTACGCAAGTTCGCGCCTCGGTTAATTCACACGTACCTGTTTAGTTTTAAAATAAATCTCATTAAAATTAAAAAAAAAAACTACTTGACTCAAGGGATTCGCGTATACTTGAATATCTATATCAATAGATATCTAAAGATTATACGAGCTTTAGTTTGCGCGAGATAATACTTCAACGTTAATGAGAAATGCGTAAAATTTTTTCCGATAAAATCAGACCTTCGGCGAAAAACATTTTTATTCGAATGTATCTTTTATTTGAATTTTATGAATAATATATTTTGATAAGGATAAAAAGGGATGTTTTAAAGAACTTCTGCTGCTGCTGGTATCACCAGTCGAGCATCGTTGTAAAGCCTGGAACAGGATACGCGAGCTCGGACGTTAACGTCGAACAAAGTCTCAAAGCGCGATAACAGAATGCACGATGCGAGAGGAAGGAAGAAAGCGCGCCTCTAGATTTCTTCGGAACACTATTACTGCGAGACTGCGGTTTCAGTAGCAACGACTGTATCACGGACACGCGGTAGTAACGGTATTCTCTATATCGGTTTGAATTTATCCAATCGACTCGAATGCGGTGTGTGCACACGTGTACATGTTCCGGTAGGTAGGTACGTATGCGAGAGTCCAGCTTCGCTCTTTCGTCTCTCCCATAAAAATCAAGACGAGTGTACTCCGTGGACACGTTAAGTCGCGCTACCGATATCGTTAGCCATTGCAGATAAAAGGATTCGATAACTACATGTCTCTGATAACAGCGATATACTCGTTCTTGAACTCAATGTTTTTTCTTATGCAATTGTACAATGTCGCGAATCAGAGTAACCGTTCAATGAGCCACCATGAACGTTGTGTGTGTGTCTAGGAATTCTTTTTATTAAAGACTAATCAAATTTTTGAGGATGGAAAAATTTACTATATCCCCAAGATATACAATATAAAAAAAAATTTCGAATTGAAGCTGTACTAAATATAAAATTGTATCACAGTACATTATATCGAGAGATATTAAAAATATCCCTTCATCTTTCTATAAAATAATTTCATGAAAAGATTGAATAAAATTTTCGATGAGAATATTTCACATTGAAAAGCAAGAGGCCTTAGGCTTACGAATCTTCAAACAGTTTCTGAGAAGTTCACTTTACATCAAGGAATACCCAGCATCCTGTTTCGTACGAGCGTGTTCTAAAAGGCAATCTAAATCGGCACAAGACCGATATCTCGAGACAGATAGCAGGACGTTCGGTATTGCCGATGTAACTACTGCGTTTGAGCAGTAGTCCGGAGCAATCTTCGCCGTTTGCGCTGCTGAGAACAGGAATAGATACTCGAGCGTGCGGCAAATGTTTAGCTGCTCGCGTAGCAGAATCCGCCAGGGGGTTGCCTCCTTACAAGGTCAGCAAGAAGATGATCCGGCCTCCGTGCCACTCTGCGTACACGGGATTGTACACAAGACGAGACTTATCATTAATTCTCGATGCGATTCTTGTCGTGTAATTCTTGCGATCGTTAAAGTACGATTACATCCTATCCGTGTGATACTAATTTGTCGAATATGAAGCATCGTTAAAATATCTCACGCATTGCTATAGTCCATCGATAAATCAGAACGCTCCTCACGTTGTGCTTTTAGCTACGACGGTTTAAATCACGGGTATCGTGACAGACACTCTGTATTATGCAATTGATAGTCGTTTTTTCCGAACGATGCTACCGATAGAATTACAATATACTTTCATACAATTCACTTTTTTATTATGGGACCGTTGCATTTCGGTATCAAATGAATGTAAATATTCGAAATAATTTTAGTAGTCGCACGATCTTTTACATCAACAACATGAAACTTGGCGAAGAGAATCTTGCGATGAAGAAGGCGAAGTAATATAACTGCAACGGGAGCGCGGAGATGAGAAGCGAGATATATTCCTGACTTTCCTTTACCGGAGCGTCAACCATCCTGCACTTTGTAGTCCCGGTGACAGTCCGTGAGTTCTTCTACTTACATCCTACTCGATGTGCACCGCCACTTCGCGTATATCTCCTCTCTTAATCCTCCCCTCATTCCCTTCTGACTGCTCTCCTCTCGCGATCACCCGGAAAGATTCGAATCTTATTTCGTCAGACGCGAAACATCCACGTGGCTTGTTAAGACCCTTCCCGTCACGCGTGTACATGACGATTGCGAGGATTTCATTCTACGAAGATTTGTACAGGAAGAATCGAATTCAGTATAATCTCAGTTTAATTTTGAACACTGTACGTATACAAAGAAACGTATCTTGTATGATTTCGTCGAATCTATTATCACGGATTGCATTTAATATAAAAAAAGCAAGAAAGAGAAAGATTATTTTTTTACATAATATTATTTGGCACTTTTGTAATTGCAAATTATTAATTTTTTTTATAGAAATGATTGATTATTTTTTATTAGAAATTATTAAATCCAACACTGAAAGAACGATTTTGTAAAGTTACCAAATTTGGTAACTTTACAACTAAAAAAAGATTTGATATAGTTACCAAATCTTTTTTGCAGTGCAATGTAATTATTTTAATGATTCATAATTATTTACATAAATATTTTCAGATCTGTATTTCAACAAAGTCGTTCTTTCCGTGAATATTAAATCAAAATTTGAAGAAAACAATTTTTTACTTTTATTATGAGTAAAAATTAGAAATTATATAATTTAGCGTCATTATTTTTTTCCCAACAATTTTTTCCAAATGTTTTGTGCATTGTTATTATGACATATTATGCAACTCAGACGAACCGACACGAATCGCTCCGCGCGTCGTAATGTTATTATCTCTCGAGATGCGGTAGCGACAAGTACTTGGAGAAAGCACGATTATTCGGTACGAACAATTAGTCATTCGCAAAGCTGTGCGATTGCTTAACTTCCGCGATTAACGAGTCATGAGTGACGTATCAAAGCGGCGGCTATTAAACATATATTTCGCATGATTTATTAACTCAACGTGGACATCAAAACGATAGTGAGTAGGAATTATAAAGTAATTTTATATTTACGGGTTATAGTTATACTCTTTAGCAATGCTATAGTTATATTCTTTAACAATGCTTAAATACTAATTTTGCAATGCGCTTTTGAACTTTTCGCCAATGTAATTTAATCGGGTTTTTTTAATTGAAAGAGCGGAGTAATACTCGAATCGTCATAGCGTATAATTCATGTAATGAAAAATCGTGATACATCGATCATTTATTAATAACGTGAATATTTCGCTGAATTCACGCGTTCGAAATATATCGCGCGTATAATATTAAATTATGCTTATATATTTTCGGACGATTCTTAATTAGCTGTCGACTTGATTCGCATTGTATCAGAGGTTGAAATTTTCAATGCTATTTTAGAATTTGTCGA
This sequence comes from Solenopsis fugax, assembly GCA_003595255.1. NCBI lineage: Eukaryota > Metazoa > Arthropoda > Insecta > Hymenoptera > Formicidae > Solenopsis > Solenopsis fugax. The sequence goes on from QKQZ01046586.1 coordinate 4,409, forward strand.
TTTTCAACTAAACATCGCAGACATGGAATCGATTAATTTTAATACATGTATCATATTACTTATCAATTTAAAAGACGCAAGTATCGTGTACATTTAACTTGGTATAATCGCATTTTCTCGCGTTTTGTCTTTTTTCACAGTTCAGTAAAGTGAGTGGAACTCGATTGCATATCACCAAACTATGGCTAACCCATACAGTATCGAAATTGTCTCAGAAATATTTCAATTGAAAAAATAAAACATTTCATAAAGGTTGCAAAGTATGTCTGCAACATTTCTGAGACGACTCTAGCAAAATATCCGCGATTTTTGCACTTGAAACCTTGCAGAAATATTGCTGAAAGATTACCGAAAAAATCTGAAATCTTTCTGAAATATCGTAATCTTCTGTGTGTTGTGTGTGTGTGTGTGTGTGTGTGTGTGTGTGAATGTAATAAATTTAAATATTACTTCTAAAGTATTTTAAATTTTAAGTATTTCAGAAGTAATGTTTAAACTTTTTATATTCAGAGGATTACAAGTATTAAAAAGTTTTTATTTATTATTTACAATCTGATTAATATAATAAATTTAAATGATTTTTAAGATATTTAATAAAGGAATGCATAATATAATTTCTGTTGCAAAATTTTGACATTTTGCAGTATCTTTTCAGAAGTGTTGCACATGAGATATAGAAGGTTGAAATCTTTCTGCAACAATCGGTGCTGTATGAGAATTTAATATAAAATCTTCTGAATGGTTATTTCAATGGAAAAACTATCAACGATCACTATGAATGGCTATATATGGTCAATTGCAACATGATGAAACGGATCGTTTTCCAGTTAAAGCGTATCGCGTTTTAACTTTATCGTATATTTAATTTCGCTCATATTATAACACATTTGTTATAAAAAAACACGATGGTACAGTTCATTGTTGAAACTGTGGGAGTGTATGAAGGTGCAACAGGTACAGCACCGTCGTGACGATAGCTAAGCTTAAACGAATGAAATTAATTGCATATTTTCCGAATTTCCGCGGCCATATTGGATATGTTCACTGCGTAAAGTAACGAGACGACGCGGGTATCGTGCGCATCGCGGCTCGGTAATTGCGCTTTTTTCATCTTCTCTCGCGACATAGTACAGTGCACGTGGTGTGATTATCATCGTCGTGTCTCGGGAGTGCGTGTCAAGTGTCGCGCGATCATATTTTGATGATCGATACGCGCGATCGTACTCATATTATGTTTTCCACGAACACAGTGTGAGTGTTATGAAGAAACCAAAATGAGAGAGAAGAAGGAGGCCCGGAGAGACATCATGAGTTGGCAGAACAACTCTTGAGTTAGTAATTGATTATTTAATTACTGTACTTGTTACTTGCAATATCAATCGTTGATATCCATCAAAATCACATGACGCGTTTCACCGTCTTGCTTCATTTATATCCATTTCTACCAATGTAAATTTTCTAGTTCTAATTCTCAGAATCAGAAAAAAGTAAAGAGTAAATTAAACCAGAGATCAAAATTAATTTGCATTACTCGGAAGGCACATTAGCATTAAATTATACAGCACGCTGAGATATAAATTTATTTCATTGAAATAAACTTTTACTTAAATACGACGAAATGAAATTTTTTCCTACAAAAATAAACCAATTAATAATTAATTATTTAGAACAAGGGCCTCGCCCCAAATCTTAATAAAAATGCACTCATTCGACGCGTTTTCACTCAAATTGAAAGAATTTTGAAGAAAAACATGACGGTCTGCCGCACGAAGCGAATTATTAAGCGTTAAAATTGGCGAGTTAGAGCTGTTGAGATATGTCATAGTGATTAAGGCCGCTGTCCGATTAACGTTCAAAGTGATATTGGCTTCTATCTTTATTGTTCATTAACTCTTAAACACACTGCTAGAAATTCTCCTAAAATTCGATCGCTTGCTGTGTGAAGACGGAATGAGAAAGAAGATTCGAGCTAGGTGGAAAAAAAGTTTGAAGTCTCCCCTATCAATCGATATGATTGACTAACTTCATCGCTCAACTAAAATAAAATGGCACAAAAAAAAAGTTTTTTCGGGAAGGTCTCCCAGACCCACTTATATGTTTAAGGGTTAAGCATAAACAAGAATATAATAAAGCCAATAGCGATTTGAGAGCGAATCGTACCGCGGCCAAAATGTATGGACATGGCGCAATATGTATTTATATTACCCCTATTAAGCTAGCCCTCCCCACCAGCACAAAATTAACTTTGAAATATTTAAAAATTAAGTGCTAATTTAGTGCTAATTTGGTGCTAAAGTAGAAATTAGGTGCTCGAACCACACATTTGGCAGAAAACTAAAAAAAAATTGGGGCTGGTTTAACATTAAGCTAGCCCCCCTCCCTCCAATAAAACAAAATAAACATTATTACTATGTAAACCAATGTTTGCATAGTAATATGTAAACATTGGTTTAATATGTAAACCAATAAACAAATATAGTAGAATCAAGTGCTAATTAAATGCTTCAAGAAATAATGAAAATTAATCAAAAATATATATTACAGAACTTAGAAGTCGGTCGTTCACAAGAGTTATCTTAAAAAATTGAGTGCGCGAACAAAGGTGCTAAAAAATTCAGCTCTGTCTCTCCATTCGATTTTTGTTTTCTTGTACAAATTTATTTCGAAGAAGGAGACTTTTTATCTTCTTCCAAGAGAGATTATTCGTCTTTTTTTTATTTCGCGATAAACTGCAATGCAACATGGTCCACGAGTTTTTTTCTAACTTTTTTTATCAAATATCATAACTACATTTTTAATTTTTACAAAAAAGATCAAACAGTATAAAATTCCAAGATAATATAAATCCTCCATTATTTGTAGCAGAGATATTTTATTTCTACTTGCAGTGGAGACTACTTTAAAATATCCTTATTAATATATAAATAATTTTATTATTTTAAAAATAGTATATATTCAATAAAAACTTTCATCTCATAATTTTAATAGTTACTTTATCGTGCAATTATTTTAGCGATACAGTTTGAAAAAAAACTGCTAATATATTTTTGCGACAGGTTATAATTTCACTAAACAATTAACCATCTGCTAATCTGTCATAATAGCGTCGCAAAAAAGCATTTTAACAGATTAATCGGTCGTAATTTAATAAAATTTGTGTAGTGATCACGCAATAAAGAAAAGAAATAAAAAACAGAAATTTTATGTATGAGCGATTATTATCCATAATCTAATCAGTTTACCAAAAATATTTTTAATATACATTAGAAATTATTAGTAACAATTATTTTTTAATATAATTAATACGTAACTATTTAACTTCTGAGACTGTTTATGAAAGGACTGTTTATGAAGTTCTTTATATAAAATATTACTCTTAACTTGAATCTTTCATTTTTTAGATATGATGATTATAAGAATAAATAATAAATTCAAATCAAGCAGAGAGAGACAGTTCACAATAATATAAACTCACAATAACAGAAATTTTTATAATATATTTTATAACATATTTATATGTGAAAATATCAACAATACATAAATATCTTATTTAATATTTTAAAAGTATATACAACATAAAATGCTTTTGTTGTTTCTGTATTATTGTGAAATTAAATTATTCAATACTAATAAATCGCTAAAAAGATTTGTTTCCTCTTTTTTTCTAGTATTGCTTATCATGCTTGTAATTTTTACAAAAAAGTTATTTAGCACTCACCAATACGATGCGCAGCAGCGGAATACGTAAATCTGTTAAAATAAATATATTCAAATTAAAACAACGCTAAAAATAATTAATTTTTGAAAAACATTACTATGCACATTTAATTTTTTGCTTCTCTTCAAGCTTATTGAAAAAATTACATAATTTTTTAAAGAAAAAAATTTTTAACATAAACTTTCTTCTAGAAAACTTGTGTGTAATAAATAAATATCTATTTTTTGTACATTTCAAATAATGGTAGAAGAAACTTTTAACGGGAATATATTTTATATAATATATCCATATGTGAAAATACCAACAACATGCAGATATTTTATTTAATATTTCAATAGTATATAATTCAAAATAAGATACGAAATAAAACATATACATGCATTATATTATAGAATATCGAAAATAATATTGAAGAAATTACTCAGCAATTAATCTTAACTTAATTCCAGTAACAAATAAATAATTAATTATTTACCTCATGGTTGCTTCGCCGTTCCACGACACCTCCTCCTCCTCCTCCTCTTCTCAGAACTTTATCTCGATCTGTGTACCTCCATTGCTTCTCCCTCATGGGCACTCACATAATATTCACTCACGAGAGCACGGTTAACTGCGATCGTGCGTATACTAATCACAATGCGACAATAGCGCGGCACTCCGACATTGACCGCACACGACACACGCTAGTTTTATTTTATCGCGGCGAGAAAATGACGCCGAAACTACAATGCACAAAGCCACGGTCCAATCTCGGCGTTCGCGACGCGACGTGCATAAATTATAATTATCGTAACGGGCGGATCTCGAGCACGAGCGACGAAATCGAAAAGTCGTGCTGCCAATTTCACGTGCCGCCCGTGCTGCGCGCTCGCCCTTTCCTCTCACCTCTCTCCCTTCCACGACTATATCTAACCCGTTGATCCCGCCGACATTCTTATTCATTTTCCCGATTTTCGGTAGCGAACTTTGCACGCTCACGTTTTAGCGATTACTGTCAAATATCTCAGTGAAACACACAATCACTGTTACAATTTCTATCGAATCATTATTTTCGTTCGTACCTTACATACATATCTATCCGAATTGCTCGAACCACGCAATGACCGACACGACGATCGAGCTTCGCTTGACGCTCCCGATATTCATCATCACGCACCACGCGACCCGCGCGATCAAGAGGCGCGGTCGTGTCTCGCGCGAAGTCAATGCTTTTTTAACGAATCGCAGACCGACCCTCTTTTACCCGAGTTCATTATACCGCGACGAGGAAACGGCACTGAAATTGTGTTGAACGAAGCGAAGGCGACGGACCGCTCAGCGTACGAGACGCGACGTGCGTACTGTGTAATGGACGAATCTCGTGCGACGAAATAAGAGAGACGCGTTGCAATCTGAGAACTCCATTCGCGATTACGTCACACGAAGGGGTACGCGTATGACCGGCACGTAGCTCGTCGCGAGAGAGGCTCGCCGTCGCCTTCATGCTCCTCACCAAGGAGAATCGAGCGAGAAACGTCCGTTGCAAAAGGAACATGGCGGTCACTTTCACTCGCGTCCGTCGCTCGACACACGGCGAAGAGTCAACACGGTGGCGTCTCAGGACGATCGCCACCGTACATAACACTCTCAACTCACTACATATCACTGCATAAACACTCGAACCCAGTATCGTACGTACCGAGATACGCCCGGCGAGATCGGAGCTTGCCGGGTCCCCGGTCCCCGCTCGCCGAAATGCGTTGCGTAGCCGCTGACCCGTCGCGTCGATTACTGGCCCGTCGCTCGTCATCCGTCGGCAGCCGAAATGCGCATATCACGGCGGCTCCTCGTCGCACGATTATCACGCGTGTGTCGGAATCGAGCTTCCTGCGGATTTACCGCGATGAAACGCCGACACGAAATCGATCCTCGATCCGCGATCCGCCGCACGTCCGCCCGCCACCGACCGTGCATCACTACTAGAGTAGCGCCGCGACGCCCCCGAACGGTCCCCTGAAACGTCACGAATAACCGATCGGTAACTTTCCAGGAAAAAATTTCTCTACGAAAAAAATGTATACATTGCCGTGCTCGTTGACAATGTGTATATTTTGTTCCTGGACTCTGCTGTTCGCTTCGAACTTTTTTTACTTATATACGATCTTATCGTTTGACTCAATNGTATCGTTTGACTCAATGTGATCAAAAAGTTATGAAAAAATAAAGAATTCCGGTAGAAAAGCAATTAGGAATAGGAATTAGAATTTTAGAATCAGTTTCCTCATGCAATAAACGATATAGATAAATAATTGAGTCAAACGATATAGATAAATAATTGAGTCAAACGATACGAGCGTATATAAGTAAAAAAGTTCGAAGCAAACAGAAGAGTTCAGGAACAAAATATACACATTGTCAACGAGCACGGCAATGTGTATGTACATTTTTTTCGTGGAGAAATTTTTTCCTGGAAAGTTACCGATCGGTTATTCGTGATGTTTCAGGGGACCGTTCGGGGGCGTCGCGGCGCTACTCTAGTAGTGATGCATCACGGGAGGTGGCCGGCGGACGTGCGGCGGATCGCGGATCGAGGATCGATTTCGTGTCGGCGTTTCATCGCGGTAAATCCGCAGAAAGCTCGATTCTGACACACGCGTGATAATCGTGCGACGAGGAGCCGCCGTGAAATGCGCATTTCGGCTGCCGACGGGTGACCAGAACGGGTGGGCCAGAAGCCGACGGGTCAGCAGCAGCTACGCAACGCATTTCAGCAGGCGGGGACCCGGCGAGCTCCGATCTCGCCGCGTGTGTCTCTCACAGCCTCTCACAGTTCGCGAGTGTTATGCAGTGATAAGTGAACTGAGTGTTGACTGTTGGTGTATGATGACGATCGTCCTGAGACGTCGAACGATGAAACTGACCGTCATGTTTCCTTCGCAACGGACGTTTCCCGCTCGATTCTCCTTGATGAGAAGCATGAAGGCGACGGTGAGCCTCTCTCGCGACGAGCTACGTGGCGGTCATACGCGGACGCCTTCGTGTGACGTAATCGCGAGTGGAGTTCCAGGTTGCAGCGCGTCCCTCTGATTTCGTCGCGTTCGAGATGCGGCCATTACTTAATACACAACACGCACGTCGCGTCTTGTACGCCGTCGCTTCGTTCAACACAATTTCAGTGCCGTTTCCTCGTCGCGGTATAATAAATCGCGTGTGTTGCGTGGTGATGAATTTCGGGAGTGTCAAGCGAAGCTTGATCGTCGTGTCGGTCATTGCGCGGTTCGAGCAATTCGGATAGGTAAGTAAGATACAAACGAAAGTAATGATTCGATAGAAATTATAATAGTGATTGTGTGTTTCACTGATATATTTGATAGTAATCACTGAAACGTGAGCGTGTAATGCTCGTTACATAAAATCGGGAAAATGCATGAGAATGTCGGCGGGATCAACGGGTTAGCTATAGTAAGCGAAGGAGAAGGAGTGAGAGAAAAGGGCGAGCGCGCGGGCGGCACGTGAAATTGGTAGCACGACTTTTCGATTTCGTCGCTCGCGCTTGAGATCCGCCCGTTACGATAATATAGTTTATGCACGTCGCGTCGCGAACGCCGAGAGCGGACCGTGGCCATAGCGCTTTGAACGTTAATCGGACCGCGGCCTTAATCAGTACGACATATCTCAACAGCTCTAACTCGCCAATTTTAACGCTTAATAACTCGCTTCACGCGGCAGACCGCCACGTTTTTTTTCCAGATTCTTTCAATTTGAGTAAAAACGCATCGAATGAATTTTTATTAAGATTTGAGGCGAGGCCCTTGTTCTAAATAATTACAACCAGTAATGAGCAAAATGAAGTATATTTCACAGAAATGAGATATCGTTTTGTAATGTATACTTGTACGTATACTTGTATGTAAATGTATATTCTTTTTCTTCAAATTTTTTTATAACCAATAAAGTCATAAGTAACATTTGTTTCCATACACTTTGATTTTTTTCAGTGTAATATACTCCTCATTCGCTATTCTGTACACAATATGCTGACACGGCAGAAAAATATTCTCAATCTAAAGTAAATAATTACTCAAAATTAATTTTCCTTCTTAAGTAATGGTCATTTTAACAAAAAATGAATGAAATATTTTCTTGATAATAATATTAAAATATACTCATATCATTTATTTGAAATATTTATTTTAAATAAACTTTTGTATAAATGCAGAAAAGTACATATTGTAAATTGTTTGAATTAAGTAAGTATTAGATACTTATTTAAAATATATTACAAGTTTATATGATACCAAAATCATTATAAATTAATCGTAAGCATCAAATGACAGTTTTTTAGAAATAGAATTAATATTTTTTGGTGTGTAGATTCAGACAAATATAGTGGGCGACATTTATTGAACCAAATTGTTCATTCGTGTTCGTTCGCATTTGTTTTCGCTTAGTTGGTCTAATTCTGGCTTAATATATCAGCATGAGATGATTTATCGATGTAAATTTGTACTAGCTTACGCTATAATGTCATGGCACCAATGACACTCACTGAAACAAGTACGTTCGTTCGCATTCGTTCCAAATCTTTGTTTATGTATGCGATCCATTTTAAGATATTTTTTATTAATTTAAGAGTTTCTCTTTTAATATACATAAAATATTAATCTTTACTCTATAAATGTATAACATTTCCAAGACATTTTTTATTTCCACATTGATTGTACTATTTATACATGCATTATATTTCCATTTTCATAAAATCTTATAAAAGTGTTTTAATGAAAAAATCTTAATAAAAAGTTATGTGTATGTGTGTGATTATTTTACAAAACATTATATTTATTTAAATCAGATGAAAAAATTCAATATTATACGTAAAATAATTTTTTATAATATTAATTATTTTGGATTCCATTACAATGTAGATATGTTTATATGTTACAGATTGCAGTTTCAACTCTGCCGTTACGCATCGGATCGGTGAGTTAAATTGTTTTTTATTAACTTTAATGATGTAATATATTATGAGATCATTGTTTAATATACATATATAAATACTTTTTATTAAAACATATTTATATTACGCGGCTATTTTTTGATATTTCATTACGTAGAACAGGAGATATATAATTAGTTTCATACTTCAAAAAATCAATGTGGCTTGAATCTGTGAAGTTGGTACGATATTTGGTTAATATGAAAACAATACATAGTTCCAGTAGCACTTTTCATAGTTCCGGAATTTCTTATAAAAATAACGGAAAGTTCTGCAGTTTTTGCCTCCCAAAAAAAAAACAAAAATGAAAAAATGTCATGCTAACTTCACGAATCTAGCACGACACCTCCTCCTCTAAAGAACAAGAAAACAATAAATATTTGTATATTTGACAAGAGTTCCAGTTAGTACTATCAGAGTTCTACCGATGATTGCAATAAAAAAATAATGTACACGATTAACATTTTTTTTGCATTAAAATATTAAACATAGCACGACACTTGGACAAAAAGTCCATTTATCGCAGTGCTGCTTATTTATCGCAGTTTCAACGATAGTTCTCGCCAGTTCTGGCAGAGTTCTATGCTATACAATCATTTGTAAAAATAGTTCTGGCGATTGCATTTTTTAAAAATAATTTTTTAATATATGAACCAGCACGATACTTGGACAAAAAGTGTCGTGCTGCCTATTTATCGCAGTTAACATAGAACTCTGCCAGAACTGATGAGAACTGTCGCTGGAACTGCGATAAATAAGCTATACGATCTTTTTGTCCAAGTATCATGGTATGTTTAATATTTTAGTGCAAAAAAATGTTAATCATGTAATTTTTTTTTAAATTGCAATCATCGGCAGAACTCTGATAGTACTGGAACTCTTGCCAAACATACTAATATTTATTGTTTTCTTGTACTTTAGAGGAAGAGATGCTAGATTCGCGAAGTCAGCACATTTTTTTCATTTTTGAGGCGGGGGAGGGGGTAAAAAATTTAGAACTCTCCGTTATTTTTATAAGGAACTTCAGAACTATGAAAAGTGCTACTGGAACTCTGTATTTTTTTCATATTAAATAGAATATCGTGCCAACTTCATAGATCCATGTGGCATCTGTTTGAAATATGAATATATCTTTTCTATTCGGTTTTAATCCAGCCGCGAAATAAACCGAATCGAGTTTGAAACCAGGTTTGATGCCTGCCAAATAACGAGCGTGTTGAATTGTTTCGTCGTCGACACACTTTCCGATGTTCCACTTTCAATTCTCGGCCGATCGCTCGTTATCCCAGTCCATTGCGAGATCACGCGGATTGTTGAAATGCCACGAACGATTATTTTCTTCCGTCCGTAAGAAAATCGATACATTCTCGATGTTACGACTAGCCCGGCGACAGGTTCGCGAAAAGCGTGATGACGGCGCGAGACAGTAACGGTATTCTGCGGACACGCGGCATTCTTCGTGCGAACGAGAGGACTCCGAACGCAGATCGTTATATCGCACATCGTTATCTACGGTCGTTAGGAATCGCATCTGATACTTGTATCAAGTAATGTAACGGGATTAAATCAGGTATGCTGATTGTTCATTCTTAAGCATGTATTGCGTAGTACTTCCAAATTCGATACTAATTTATACACTTTTAAGCATGTATTAATTCTTAATTAAAAATTGGAGGTACACGTTGAAATAAAAAACCTAGTACGTAATTATAAGGGACAGAAGTATACTCTTAAACATCAGCCAAAAATTAGAGATGCATATTGAAATAAAAACATTAGATCGTAATTACAACAGACATAAGTATCATCAAAAATAAGACGGAAAATGTAAGTACTTTGAAATAAAGAATTTATTATTAAAAGTGTATTCATATTTCCGACATAAAAATGTAAAAAAAAATTTTTTTTTAATTAAAATGTTAATATATGATTTTATCTAAAATTAATTATTTAAAATAATTTGATATTATGTACGTTATCTTTGAAAAATGCATTTACTTTGGTGGAATTTAAACTTGGATCTCGAGACTTCTGCGTTACGTACCATTTCTTCTATTGATAACCATGTTACGTGTTAGTGACTATTTATCGTAAAACCAACACGCAAAATTATATATAATAATTCTCTAATAATATAATTTAAATGTCGTTTCCATTTAGAAATTAGTACTTTGAATTTGAGGTGTTGCACGATATATGATTAAGAGTAACATTTAAATTATATTATTAGAAAATTATTATATATAATTGTGCGTGTTGGTTTTACTAACTAGAAGTAAATAGAAGTGACATTTCAAATTTCACACTGATCGAAAGTATTTTTTTTCGGTATATTAGCACGAGGTATGAAATACACGAGGTAATAATGAATTCAATGATTCGATTGGAGGTATCACTCTTATAAACTCACGATTCTTTTCTTTAGAAGGTACTAGATTTCATATACATATATATATATATATATATATATCTTGTATATAATATAAAATACTCAATAATTTTATATAATTTGCCCAGCATTTCTATTCAAAGTAACAAAGTCATATGACCTTAACAACTGCTGCGACGGACGGACATGGAAACTAATTTTCTCATATATATATATTGAAGATTTTACAGAAAAAAAAGAATATTTCAGAGCGATGAAAAAAATTTTTACGTATAAAAACGTTCATAAGTTAAAAAAAATGTCTTTAAAACAATCAGTTAAAATTAAGAATTAATTTATTTTAAAATAACAAGTAATTAAGTTTCCAACTATTTAGTTTTTAATAAAGTATTTCAATAAATATATAATTTTTTATTTAAAAACGTTTTAATGGTTTATGAACTAGAAGGGATATTGTTGTAAATAAATAATAAATTGTTTGCAATTTTTACTCAACGTGTATCTCCAATTTTTAGCAATATATGATTAAGAAGAGTGTTAAAATGGCAGTGAGTTTCTATTAACAGATACAGATACATTATTGTACATTCCTCGGCGCGACTACCGTGTTCCTCGATCGACAATTTGCGATCAATGAGACAAAACGAGAACATCGGCGAGCGGAAAGTTATAGCATCCTGGCGTAATCGCAAATTATATGGTGCTTAATCCAAAGCTGACGTCATCGGGGAATATATCGGGGATTCGTTTTCTGGCTTTGCCGAGAGCATAGACGTATTTCTCTTGCGCGATGCATCGTTACAGGAAGGAATTGTAACGGTTCGCTGCACCGTTGTCTTCTCGCGTCGCGTAAATGCACCAATAAGGAAACGGTTTCTCGATTCTCGTTCCGTCGTCTGAATACTCGTCCCATTTGAGAGCTCGGATCTGACTTACGTAGGTGTCGAGGGGACAAGCGCGCGAGGTCGCGTTTCTCCTCCGATCGATAGATAGTATCGAGACGTTTACCTTTCTTTGTAGACGATACCCCTCGAACGCGCGTATAAACGGTGGAAGCGCTTCCGGCACATTCCCGAACCAGCAGCAAAATTATTGATTGTCAGGCTCCGCTAATTCATCGCGTGTCATCTTCATTATGCGGTTGAAGCCTCTCGAGAGTCCCATTGACGCGTCGATTGGTGTCCCGCGTGAGATCGGTTGTTTGCTATCCGCGCTGCGATAACAGCAGATATATTCGAGTGAACGTGCGATTTCCCCGCGAGAAATTATTAACAATGACGTCGGCAAGTTGCGCGACGCGCGGCACGGTTAGTCTTTTTTTTATTCTTTTTTTTCTTTTTTCAAAACATTTGGACAAAGCCCTCCGCGTCTTCGTTGAACTCTGACCTGATTGCAAATGCGCACCGTGAATTACAATATTGTGACTAGCCGCTTGCATCCTACAATGAAAGTCGTGCCGAGCGACCCATTGATCGTACGTTATAATGACAAGTAGATGAGAAGACAAGTATTATCTTTTATCGTATGGAATTGAATTTGATTTATGTAAGCGCCGGTGTACGATAATGGCCTTTTTAAATCGGCGAAACACGCGTCGAAGGGAAACGCGTGACTAATGCGATTGTCGTATCGCGCGGCGATTCACGGCGCGCCAATCGAGAGGACGATGCCAGCAAGAGGAGATGGAAAATCAGAGTCGCGTACTAAAAGAAGCGCTGGAGACGGACGGAAAAGAGCTTATGGCGTCTTTGCGACGGGCGCTCGTTCGCGACGAGCTCGTTCGCTTGTTCGCCCCAATAACATAATACATCACGCGCGCACCGGCAGACAATACAGGGGGATTACCTCACAATGGTCGATGATTTACTTCTGTTCTCATTACCCTGCTTTTGTCGCGGGGCCGCCCCGATTGGCGCCGTTGTCATTAGAAAAGTAACGGAGGCGCGCGCGTCCGCCCTCCGGCTCCCGGGCGCTCTCTCATATTATCCGAGCGCGTGGCGACAGGAGGCGGGAGGAGAAGACACGAAATTAGAAAGAATCACGCTCCCGTAGCAGAAACTGTGGAAACTACATTATCGCGACACCTTTTTCTTCGTCGGATTGCCTATCCGGCCTCGTCATTCAAGCTAAAGAGGGTCGGGCCGTGCCGTTCGAACGTGCTCTTTGATTTCGCGCTGACAACACGACGTATTTTAGCGTCCTTCGATCGTCGCACGGCTGTACATAAGGAAATATAGACATTCGAGAGAAAAAGTAATAGAGCAATAAATCCGGATATATTCTTAAAATCCAGTTATCCAGGAGAATCTCAATTTCTATCATTACCGGTAATGATGATCCATCGCTGGCTTTCTTTTAGAGCACATAACTGGTTTTACCCTTTTAGCGAGATTCACGCCGGATAAGGTCATCGGCTACGTACGATCTGTTCGAACACCTGCTCGCTCGCCGGGGTCAACGTATCGTCGGGTTAGCGCCGTGATTGAACTTTTCACCGAACGACCAATCGCCACGGGTACATATCTCTCCCGTAATAATTGCTCGACCTGACGCGACGCAGTGATCATCACGTACTCGCAGGGCCAAATGGGCTTCTCGCGTTCGCACGTCGGTGATGCGTCCTACGATTAAGCGGCCATCGACCATGATTATCTCGAGTGATTTATATCGGTGGGTCGCGCGAGAAAGAGAAAGAGAGAGAGAACTCGCCAGATATCCACGACCG